>JAHPZR010029021.1:0-17500 GCA_019787425.1 Platygyra sinensis | reverse complement strand
TGAGTTAGTTTCCAGCTAGATTCACCACGACTTACCTCAAGATACCTCCCGTCACTTTATTATAGCTTGCACCTTCACAGAACTTACTGTGATGATTCTTTCTTCTGACGTGTCTAGTCTCAATGTGTTACGGTGGACAACCAGGGACAAATGGCATCCCCGGTATGCATGGCATGCCGGGTTCCCCTGGGGCACCTGGCCGTAATGGATGTGACGGAGCCAAAAGAGATCAAAGCATCCCGGGAAAGCCTGGGACCCAGGGACCAGCTGGTGCAGAGGTAAAGAAAGGAGACAAAGGAGAGTCTGGAGCCCAGGGCCCCGCCAGCCAAAAAGGACAGCGAGGGGAGAAAGGTGAGAGTGGAACTCCAGGATCGCTTCAGCTTTCGTCGCACATGAACTGGAAAGAACGCACTTGGAAAAAGGGGGACGGCAAAGACTCAGGTGTGATTCAGGCAAGTGATAAACGGCACTAGCTTGCAATGTGTTAAGCAAAATTTTGTTAATTAGCTTTGTCTTCTCAACAGAGGACATATTTTAACTTTAGGATAACATTTTATTTCCGGGTACGTTTGATTTGGGACTATTTACGCAGCTTAACTTGGGAAAATTAACATGAGAAAATACCGAGGCACGTTCACAATGCATAGGTCCTATAACGTTTCCATGTTAACACTATAATTTCTTTTATTTAATTATCTCTGGCTACTCTGTTTTAGTACAGTAATTTTCAACAGTATTATATCCAATTGGCGTTACCTATTATTTTCATTTGCAAAACTCTGACAAGTTCCTGACGAACAAAATTACAAGGATTGCTGAAATCAGATTTGACTACTAATCATTATTATTTCTGTAGAACTGTGAATTTATGAAGAACTTCATAGACACTGCCCTCCATGTTTACTTTGCTGGTAACCTCAGGATTGCTGTTTGTGACAACTGTTGTAGTCGTTGGTATTTCGCCTTCAATGGCGCCGAGTGCAGCTCTCCTGGCTCCATTGACGGTGCCTTCTACATGCAAACCGGCAAGAACCACAATCTTCACCGTCACCGCCATATTGAAGGTCACTGTAATAACATCCACAAGGGAAAGGTGCGAGTGGGATTCTGGGTTGGAAGTTGCAACACTGGCCACCAGAATACTAACGCGTACACGGGTGTGACGACAATGTCCCGGATTTTTATTGAAGAGGTTTCAAAAGCTCAGCAATAAACACATTGCTCGTGATCAACTGGACTTCGTAGAACTTTAGCATTGTAAAGATAGAGAAACCGCACGAGTCTTCATCAACGGATTTAAAACCTGTATGAGTTGAGAAATAAAGTCCAGGAACATTATTAACTACAGCCGTCTAATTTTCATTTAAGTGTTTCTTTATAATTTACTTGGGAATTTCCAACTTGGATTCAACAAAGCGTACATGTATGCCCCAATTGCAACTTCAACATTGCTAAAATACTTGGTGATACACTTTATCAACAGTAGTTTTTTTTGAGTTTTCTTACTAGCGAGCAAGAATTCAATTACGATATCGTTCAGTTCCAGAACTAGACCCAAAACGTTTGGCGCGCGTTTCTGCCTAGGGTCGATTACCAGCCGCTGTTCGGGAAAGGAGCCTGCGCTCCTCCCCCGAACTCACGGCTGGACGCGTGGACTCGGTTGGCATTGTTAATTTCGACCAATAAAAAATCTCCCTGCCGGAATCAAGCAGGCTGCATAAATTATCTCTCTCACAGTAGCAACGAAGTTGTGCGATGTGAAGAGAGCCAAAGTTTTCCCAGTTTAATCTCTCGCTCGTTCTCTTTTTTCCCTCCTCCCCAACTGCCGATAGCCTTAGTCCTCCTCGTCTTATCTCTCGCTCGTTCTCCTTTTTTTTCACTTTTCCCCAACTACCGAGAGCCATAGTCCCGCTAAGTTTGTCTCTCGCTCGTTCTCTCTCATGTGGAGCAATGACAAAAATTTTGTACGGAAACTTTGAAAATGCGAAAAAAATGGCTTCACAAAAACATATTCCGGCACTTTTTCCGCGCGAATTTTTTCATGTTTGTATTATTAATAAATAATCATAGGGTTTTTCTCGTTCAATTTGAAATTAATTTGCACTTGTGAGTTGTTCAAAAGCTGAAATTGCACTCAACGAGGCGGCTCGTGCAATTTCAGCTTTTTGAAAAACTCACTCGTGCAAATTAATTCCAAATTGAACTCGAAACCGTATGATTACCTATACTAATAGTCAATGATAACAAGCAGGTACTCCCCTGTTGGCATCGGTCCCAGAAGATCCATGGATAAGTCCTGCCATTGGCATAGCGGCAGCTCAGTAGGCATCAAAGGCTCCGGTGGGGTTGCTTGTCCTACTAATTCACATCCATGACACGACCCTACATACCGTTCAGCGTCTTTGTCGATACCTGGCCACCATACTTTGGTCCGCAGTCTCAGTTTCGTAGCAACAATTCCAACATGTCCCTCGTGTGCAATAGCTAGTACTTGCTGTCTCAGACTTTAAGGAATAATAATGCGAGTTCCACGCAAAACCACCTTGCCGATGGCACACAGTTCTTCTTTCACTGGAATATATCTACTACATTCTTTGTCGTTCTAGACACCTTCAGAAATGTATCGCCTTAGTCCACTCAGTCCAGCATCACGGTGGGAATGTTCCTCTACTTCTCGTGTTGTCATGGCGTTTGGGGTGGCTGTCTGGGCTATAAACCGTACATATTCTTCCGTTCCTCGTTTTCTTCTCTTTTTGACTGTGGCAACAGCTCAGTCGAGCCAGGGAATCTGCTATGTTCTCGCTACCAGGCTTGTATTCAATGGTGTAATGGTATATTTGTCCGCGGACGTTATCTGTTCCAAGAAGCGAACACTTTTCCAATAGCTCGAAGAAAACGTGACTCAAGCTCACACTATTATTTTTTTATGAGAACATTTGAATATCTCAGTTGATATTATACTACACTTGCTTCTCTTTTTTAGTCACGTTATGATCCTTCCTTTGTTCATATGACTTTTGTTTCACTTTTCATTTCTCGAATCCTCTTGCAGGCTGAGAAGAAACAGACAAAAATATTAGTAACTGTCGAAAAACCCTTGGTAATTTCCTGCAAAATCCTGTTAAATATTTGATTAAAGAACAGTATGCTTATAATTGCTTCCTTGTAACCGTTGTACTAAAACTGACGAGGTCACATGTTTGAATTGTATGTTGCTGAACCAACACTGAGCTTTTTCTCATACGCAAACAGCCGAAAAGTTGCACTTGTAAGCTAAACAGTTTGCTAAAATAACTATAGTAAATCCTTGAACTTAGCGACTTAACTTCACACGTGCTCATTTTGACAACGAGTTACTGCTCCCTTTGACAACTATTCGAATCAAAATGTTGCAAAATAGTTTTTGATGGTACAAAGGTCGTTTCCCTTCAGTCACTTCCCTCTTGCTTGGGACAGACGAAGCCACGTCCGAACACACTCACGACCTGCTTATTACCAATCTTATTTCACTTCTATTATGTTACCTTGTACAAATAGACCTGAACACATTAACAGGACAGTGTATATAGAAATGAACGACAATTGCTAGAGAAACACTGAAGCTGATCATTGTTCAAATTTATCCTTCTCCAACCACGGCTGAAAAACTTCCTAGAAGCTCTATGTCAAACATATGGAGATATCATATCATTGGAAAACCACACAAAAACTTAACTATAGATGATCAATAATCAATTTCACTTCAGCAATATTTAAAAATAAACCTTCATCTTTTCGTATTTCTTCAAAAATAAATTGCCTCAGCTCCAGATAGTAATATTCTAAAAGACTTGAGAAGGTTTTGACGTCCACCATGCCGATCACAAACGTTAAGAATTTCCGTAACTTCCTTTAAGAGTAAACTGTTCACAGCCATCTATTTTCTCGTATTCTTAATGGATCGTTGAACGCGTAGTCCACTTCAAGATGAATTATTAGTGTCCCAATAAGTCTTTCTAGGCTAAATTCATTGACAATCAAATAAAGGTTTTACTTTACGTTAACATCATTGTATACATGTAAGTTCATTCGTGAACACTCGTGATCGTCATTACAAGGGCAGTCACGTGCACTTTTCTTGTTTTCTAACAGACTTTAATACTAAATAAAAATTGTGGGAGCATTCAAATTTCTCTAAAAAATGGATTACTCACCCCTGACCCCAGAGTGCTGGCAGGACTTCAACCCACCCACACCTCAGGTCTTGTGAGAGTTTTTCTTTCTCTTGTACCAGCATCTTAAGATGCGACTGATATGAACAAAAAGCACCTCAAACATTATATCCTTGTAATTATACTTCACATGATACACCAAACTCCTTGCAGGCTTGGACTGAGCTACCCCAAGGAAAAGGTGGTGCAAGACTTAGCGAAGGAGCGAGGCAAGAACTGTAGTGTAAAAATCTAAAGGTGCATTTTGCGACCACTTTGAACCATAAATTTCATTTGAAATTTGGCATAAAGCTGTCTCAAGCAGCATACGGTCAAAGCCATATCCAAACGTTTTGGTCAAGCACACGAGCAAAAAAAAAATTAGCTTTCAAGTTTCCTCTCGTAATAAAAATTCCTCTTTTTGAAATGGACCAAATTCAAATAAAATTTGACACTGGTTCTAACTGCGGTAAAATCTCAGAAAAGGTCTCGTCGGATTTTCTACTGATCAGTGTCATCTTCAAAAGCCATATGCAAATTTTTGCGAAACTTGACTAATAAGCTCGTAATTGCGCAAAACATACATACTGTTTGCAGATGTCGGTCATTTTTCTTATAGTCTGGAGATTATTATTCAGTTTGAATTTAGCAAGAAAGTCACACAAAAGTCCCGGATGTGTCGCGGTATTGTGAGCGATGAAATGTGATGGTTAAGAGCTTCTGGAAAAAAAAAGGAAAACAAAGTTTAGAGTTCAGTGTCTTTTTGTGAGCCTGATTGCAAGCACAGTTTTCGACCACTTTCCATTGTCTCCAGTTACCTGTGAAAACATTTACTCATTTCATCGATATCTAAGGCTTTTACAGGTTCCTCTATCTTATGTTGAATGTGACAAGCTTTATAACCAACATAAAAAAAAAAACTTAAACTTTACAGTATAATATATTAATACAAAAAACAGGTAATGTTTACTCAGGATAACTTAAAAGCTAATCGCCGACCGGTTAGCTCAGTTGGTAGAGCACCGGACTGCCGTGCGGGATGTCGCAGTTTCAACCCTCGACCGGGCCAACACTCAGGGTCTTTAAATAACTGAGGAGGAAGTGCTGCCTCTGTAATGAAAACTGCAAATGGTTAGACTTTCAAGTCTTCTCGGTTAAGGACTATAAATAGGCCCCGTCTCACAGTACTGGTGTGGAACGTTAAATAACCCACACACTGTTCGAATAGAGTAGGAGGACGTTGTCCCCGGTGTGATGGTTTCATGATTTCTTTTTCTGTTCTGGGGGCACCTGTGTATCCTACTATTCTATCTAATAAGATTCTGAACTGCGTGGCTGCAATAGGCCACGTTCGATATATCAATATTCTAACATGGCTCCGAGGCTTTCGGGTCAAACATCCATATTTGGTGTTGTTTTCATTGTATCTAAGTCTCTCTTGGGAATTGAGGAACAAAAGAAAATTTGCAATTTTGACCCGAAAGCCTCGGAGCCATGCTTGAATATTGATATATCGAACATGGCCTATTTGCGCCTAAATAAGCAGTCTGGCAAAAGTCCCCCACAAGGGTAAGGCGCTTTGAGCGCCAGGATAAATGCCATATTTACATTTACATTTACCTTTACCTTTGTCTTTGCCTTTGCCTTTCCCTTTGCCTTTGCCTTTGCCTTGGCCCAGGCCTTGGCCTTGGCCTTGACCTTGGCCTTGGCCTTTGCCTTAGCCTTGGCTTTGGCCTTGACCATGACCTTGGCCTTGACCATGACCTTGGCCTTGACCTTGGCCTTGAACTTGGCCTTGGCCTTTACCTTGACCTTGACCTTGACCTTAACCTTGGTATTTACATTTACATTTGCATTTGCATTTGCATTTGCATTTGCATTTGCATTTGCATTTGCATTTGCATTTGCATTTGCATTTGCATTTGCATTTGCATTTGCATTTGCATTTGCATTTACATTTACATTTACATTTACATTTACATTTACATTTACATTTACATTTACATTTACATTTACATTTACTCGACCTGTGTAAAGCTACGTAATGTTTAAATATAGGAGGTAAGTTGGCACTAAAGCTTGTGCTAAGTAATTAATTAATCAATAAAAAAGAGACAAAAAGAATAAATAAATAAGTAAATAAATAAAAGAAGATAAGTAAACATATAGATATGTCTGGATTTATGAAAACGGTGCTAAAGAGCCCAACCCCTGAAACCCTTATTTCACCTGGATTTCGCTAAACTCTAAGGCTTCTTTCAAGCCATGTAAACGGGCGAAGAATAGAGACAGGACGGCAATGAAAAGAAGATAAACGGGTAAAAGAAGGAAAAAAAGGACTGACTTTCCTTTTAATTTTTATATCGTCCACTTTGGAGATAGTTTCTGGCGAGGAAAAAACGCTCACTTAGTCACCTGATATCAGTTATACCTCGATTTCACTAAACTTTATGGCCGCTTTCAAGCCATGTAAACGGGCGAAGAATAGAGACGGACGGCAATGAAACGAAGATAAACGGGTAAAAGAAGGAAAAAAGGACTGACTTTCCTTTTAATTTTTATATCGTCCACTTTGGAGATAGTTTCTGGCAAGGAAAAAACGCTCACATAGTGTCTGATATCCATCCTTTAGCCCCGTTTTCATAAATCCAGACATAGATACAAATAAGTAAAAAAGTAAAAAAATACCATTGTAAAACTCATTAACAGTAAGACTGTAAGTTGTATGACTTGACTTTGTTTTTAAACATTGAAACTTGAAAAACATAGAGGGACAGCATAATTTTCGCCCTTGACCACAGCAGTTTGGGCAGTTGACAGCTGGTGTTTTTATAATATTTTAGTCAGAAAACTTTTTAAAATTTTCTCAACCAAAATTTTGACTCACTGAGCATGCACTTGTCTTAAAGTATCGAGTTTGACCAAGACATTCTTTGCTTAACTCGCGTGTAAAACTCTTTGTGCGAGTGGTAAACAAAGGCGATCACATAACCTGTTGCGCAAACCAAGATTCCTCTCCTTAATAGACCTTTTTCGCTTGTACATTTTGTTTTCTCAATACAGATCATGTGACGATACTCAGGAGATTTGATCCTTTGTTTTGTTCATTAAAAAGAGTACATGCAGACATATTCATGCTTGCATGTACTCTTTTTAATGAACAAGACAAAGGATCAAATCACCTGAGTATCATCACATGATCTGTATTGGGAAAACAAAATGTACAAGCGAAAAAGGTCTATTGCCTACGTAGCAAGCGTTCCCGTACGAGCCGAACGAAATATCGGGACGCTCGGGCGGCTCGTACAGGAACGCTTGCTACGCAGGCAATGTTTGAAGAAACTTATTCGCCTCATGCTAGTTTTAAGTATTTAATTTCTCTTAATGAATAAAAAGTGATAGCTTTCAGGACGTTGTTTTGCTTTTAAACTTAATGACTTTCATTTGTAAATATCTCTAAAGAGTAAGCACTCAATGGGGTTGATATTTTCAGTTCTATTCACCTAGATTCAGCCCTCTTCAAATCTTTACATGCGTTGGGGTAATAAATAGTTAAGCTGAAAAACAACGAATTTTTCTGGTGAGTTAGTACGATGGTAGCCTGATTCTCAGACGTCCGAGGTCGTTCGCGGCGTCTTCGCTACCCCTCTCTCCCTCTCCCGTTTGATATACTCTGTGCGAGGTCGTGTTCATGACGTCAAAGCACCTATTGTATGGCAAGAGCATATCACAACGCGCGTAAGAAATGAAGCGTGGAAAAGTCAACAAATCAATTTCACACGGGTGTTTTGTTTCTTCGATCTGAGTTTTGGCAAAGCGAAGATTTCTCGGCTATGTTTCTATCTTCTACTAGAAGAACGCTGTCTTATCTCACACGAACTCGATTCAGTGCTTGTTCTGCGCTGAATTTCTCGAATCAAGCGATAGTATAGCCGTTTCTGGGCGCTCGTTGTGGGATTTGCGAGGAACTCACTGCTAGATTTTAGATTGTGAATTACAGACTTCCAACGAGGACTTGCAATATGTTTGCCAAAAAAAAAACCTACCCAAAGTTGAAAAAGGTGGAAAAATGATGTCAAATCTCAAAAGTCTTGAGGACAAGTTGAGGGCGGAAATAAAAACGCCGCGGTTCGCATAAAGCGGGAATCGCGCGAGATCGCTCGAAACGAAGCCGGCGAAGAAAGCTCTATTTCCTACAAGTCCACTTTAAAATCAAACAAGGTTTCCTTAGCCAGTAAGGGCAGGGAGAGTTGTAACAAGTCTGACAGGGTTACCTCCTACAGTCGCGATGGTTGGATATACAGGAGTAAGGCATTCAGGTGTTTCTGTAGTTTTGCGGGCATTTCGAACATGTGTAAACATTAGAAAATATTTCCTCTCATCTCCACCCAGGAGGGAGGGGGTGACTCTATTTTTTTTCGAGTATCTGTCAGAGACCGACTCATCACTGCCAGTGTGACGTCACATAGCAACACGTCGAAGCTTCGCTCGGCTTGCCCAGATTTGGCGTCGGGATTCCATTTAATTCAACGAAAAAGAGGATCATACAAGCTACTATTGCGCTATTATTCATTAATTTGGTACAAATATGCAAGCTTTGTAGTGGAAATTGCCTGTGAGTACAACTGTTTGTTGTTTTGTGTGCGTTTTTTGTTCCAAATTTTATTGAAAACAAATCGGGTCAAGTGGGATTACCGCCATCTTGACTTCCGGTCAAGCAAAGGCCACCCAAAATACCCGTCGTTTTCTCTTCAAGTTTTCAATAGAAGTACCTCATAATAGGAGGTTTTGTTCCTTTTTGATATAACGTTCAAGCCATTGTTAGTTTTTCTCAATGTGATGAGCCATTTTGCTCAACAATCCTTTTGAGTGGGAGGGCGTACATGTCGGTTTGATTTCTCGCGTGTTGAACTCTGTTCGATTGGTGAAGGGTCAAGAGTGTCTATGTTTACCAGCTGTTAGCTGGTTGAATGCTTGTGTTTTTAAATTTTGCGGGGTAGATAACTGCCTGTGTGCTCCAGAAGGGCAAACCTTCAGAATACACGGCTACGATTGCGTTACATTAAGAGGCCTTGACTGAGAAAGCGTGTCAGACCTTGGAAACGGGGGTCGGCCAAATTCAATGAAACTTGGTGAGGACATTGACCTTGATGAGCTATTACTAGATCCAGTTTTATTTGTCTTCGTTCTATCTTCCTTTCACTTTTTCAGGGGGGGTCCTATTTTGGGGTCTCAGAGTACAAAAAAACACCCATATGAGAGGTAACTTTCGAGTACCATTACAATAAATGTAGAAAGCTCACAGCATATATAATGGTATAGGATGTTTGTACTAAGAACCTACTTTTAAATGGTTTATGGCTTTAGGGAATATAATTATTGGGAGGAGATATACATGACACTAAATTTACTCAAATTTTGACCTCCCTGAAAACACAAAAAATAGCCCAACTTCAAAAATCATAATTTTTACCTGTAATCCTATTAAGAATCAAGACACACGTCATGAGTTACCTAAGGGTATCTATAATCTAAAACAGTATAGAAAAATTTGGGTCATTAAGATTCGCTGCTTTCCTGGCATCATTATTATGCAACACTTTTGCAAAATGACCTCATTTGCATAAACCTAATTTTGACTTAAAAATCACTGTAAAGTCAGTTTTTTTCCCAGCCTACATAATTTTTAAGGGAAAGAGAATGTTTCATAAATTTGAAAGAGTGATTTCGTGTAAACAAAATAAAAGGAAAATAAAATTACTGTGCTATGAGTCATGAAAACGCTTTCGGCCAAGCCTGATGTGGGACTTGAAATTAAACTTATACACTACTGGCTACACAGTTATTACAAACTCAATTAATCATAATATATAGTGATATCGTAACAGTTAAGTAAAGTTTTCTGAAGCAAAATAATGTAAAATATCTTGCAATCATTCCTCATTTTGTCCGTGTTTGTACTGAAGACTGGTTACAATTTGGCACCAGTCTCCATGCGTCGAACAACAAACAGAACTTGCAACAAGATTGTTGAATTGGAAGATGACTTACTGCCCATTTGGCAATAACTCAGACCCTTGTAGTGCTGTAAAATAGGTGCTACATGACGATGCCATTGTGTCGCTAATGTCCTGCACGTTGGATATGGGGCCATGGCTCCAAAATTAGTATAAAGGTTTCGGAGCATCGGGCATTAGAGGTTGACCAAAGGCTGGGACAAGTGAGTAAAACATTCTTAAGGCCGGTACACACGAGGGAGCTTGCTCCCGCAGCACACTCCTGTAACACACTTCCGGAGCAAAGCTCCCTCGTCTGCACCAACGATTTCTAGCGAAAAAATATGTTGCACAACAAAACTTTTGTACGCGAGTTTTGCTCCCTGATATCAAACTGGTTTGATATAGGGAGAGCAGGCTCCAGGGGCAAATCTGTTGCACGAGTCTGTTTCAGGAGCAAGCTCCCTGGTGTGTACTGAAATTTGCTTGCTTTGAAATGATGTGTCCAGTTGGCCAATCACTGTTGGCTTATTTTTTTCATCCACAACTCATTGCGAACTGACTTTCATTTTTGCTGCCAAAGGAGTAGAGGAAGATTCTGCGCAGATAATTGAGAATAAAAAAAGCGAAGAAAGTTCATATGGCATTCTCTTGAATTCTAGAAATCCACCAGAGTCCTCCAACGTTAGTTCCTTGAATAGTGTATAAAAGACTCCCTTTTCTGGTCTCCGTAAAAGCCATTTGCATGCCCACACTTTTCTTGAAATAATTTTAGAAGAAGCCTCTTCATCCTGAAGCATCATCATCATTAAAAGAGCCAGTTTTTTTCTTTTTCAATCCAGAGCTGTTCACTGCCATGTTGGATTTATAACAACTAGTTCCCATGCCCCAATAGGCCCTTTGCAGCTAACGATCACGTGCTTGGATACCGCATAGCAACGCCATGCTGGAGAGCAAGCTCCTTGATAAATGAAGGAGCCCAGAGAGTTTCGAGCGTGACTTTTAAAACAAAAGAGAAGTGTTGTTTGTCCATTGATCCCCGATATTTTAGTGTTTAAAAGTAATTCTTGAATAGACCTTTGTGTTTTTTGTTTTTAAAAACGAGTGGGACGTTTACTGGCACAAAATTGACTCTCCCGCCAAGTGGAAACGGGAGCAACATGGCGACTTCACAAGGTATCAATCTGTTTCATATATTTAGGTTTCCCTTAAAATAGCGAACCAGGCGAGTAATGTAATAACAGTTTAATATGACCGAACATTTTCCTAAGAGTAAGGTGCTGTTGGTGTACTTAATGTAAAATTTAGGCCTAAAATGTAGATCGCGCACACTAAACTGTATTTGCCTCAGTCGAATGCTGTCCAGATTTGTTTGCTATGGAGCCAGATTTGTAATTATAATTCATTCGACCCTAGAAAACCAGCTTGCTACCCCAACAGAAGATCTATCGCCTCTTCCGGATTTTTGTTTTGCGGATGTGGAGAGGTACGCGAAGGACAAGTCTGGCTGCCAGAATACAGCAAAGGCGTACAAGTTTTTTGCTGAGCCAGGTTATTTTGCATGAAATTAAAGGTAAGATTTAAGCCTGACTACTGTACATTTCAATCAACTTATTTCTTTGGTTGTGTCTTATTTTGTACTTTTGATATCTTAATCAAAGTTCAGTTCTGCATATTTAGTTTTCAATTATCAATATATTGCAATATATATTTTTTTAATTTATCGTGGAAAATATATTTGCAGTTGAAAAGATGTCAAAAATCAAAATTTCCTTTTTAACCCTGTTTTAGTAACTTACACTCCTGCAACTGCAACAGTTACCTCCAAATGCTTCAGATCAATGAGGAAGAATGAACCCCCTCATTCTTTGAAGGTTTTCATTGGACTAGCTGACAAGTCACTATCTGGAAAGTGCTCATGTGTGGCTGGTTTAAGTGGATATTGCCACCATGTCATTGGCCTTTTTTATTATCTGGCCCACTGCAAACAGCTTGGCTTGGGATCCCTTCCCGATGATTTGACATGCACAAGTATGCAACAGCGATGGAGCATTCCAAGGGGAAAAACAATACAACAGAAGGAGATCCAGGAGCTGTTGGTAAAGAAACCCAAAATAGGTGCAGATTACAACAAATTTATCAAAAGTACAACTGTACTCTCCCTCATCTCAGTATGACACCCTCACCAAAGAACACTACAGTGGAATTGAACCAAAGCCTCTGATTGTATCTCTGGTTCCAAGGAAAGATCAAGCCAATCACCTTCCTCTTGTCCCTTGCAGATTTGGCAATGTCCCAAAAGGTTCTGTGCTATCCTATCAACAGAAACTTTCACAGGAATATGTGATAAATGATTTCACCTGTACTGCATTCCCAATTTTACCACTGGATGATGCTGGCAATCGATTCAAAAACAATGTTGTGATTTCCTTGGACAGTAAGAAACAAGCAACCTTGGACTCCTTGCAGATTAACCTCAAGACAGCTGTTGAACTTCAAGAAAGGACAGTAACACAGAGCAATAGCAGTTTATGGCACCTATTGCGGAAAAAAAGAATAACTGCCAGCAAATTTGGTCTTGTTGCGAGAAGAATGAGTAATTTCGAGAGTTTAGTACTGCAGCTTAACCCAACAAGGCATGTAACTACTGCTGCCATGAGAAGAGGAATTGAGCTCGAACCAAGAGCTGCCATGGTTTATGCAAATTCTGCAAAGGGTGGGCGTGTGAATTTATTTCCATCTGGGCTTATTATCAACCCCAATTGTCCTTGGCTTGGATGCAGCCCCGACAGGAAGGTGTATGATTTTCAAGCTGCCCTTGATGGAAGCAACCCATTTGGATTACTAGAAATTAAAGTTGTTAAAGATGGGGAAACTGATCTGAACAATGTTAGGTACTTGACATTTGATCCCTTGGTTAATGAGTTCAGGTTAAAGAGAAATGATGTGTATTTCTACCAAGTCCAGTGCCAGCTTGGGCTTACTGGGTTGGACTGGTTGGACTTTTTTTGTTATGTTAGTGACAGTTTGTTTATGTGTGAGAGAATTCTTTTCGACAAAGATTTCTTTCAAGAGGCAAAGGACAAGGTTGATGCATTCTTTTTTAACTACTTTTTAAGTTAGTGCATTTAAGGAGTACAAGGTTGCAAATTATGGCATATTTTTTATTAGTTCCAGAGTGACAGAATGTTTCATTCCCAGGAGATGTACTTCAGTAACATCAATATTACTTACTGATTAAGTTTTTCCAGTGCTATTTAAAATTAAAGGACCTTGAAAATTGGTTAGTAGACAGCCTACAGTGTACAGCTGATTGACAGAGCCAAGTGTTGACAAAGGAACATCTGAATCAAAAAAATGAAATTCCTTAATTCTTCTAATGGCTCTTTCTACATGGATTCTCAACTTTGCAATTGTTTTTGTTTCATGAACATCTTGAGCAGAAAATTGTGCCTGACTCTGAAGGAAAGGGGAATGTTAAGCCCAACCCCCTTTTCCTTAAGTAAGTCATCTATATTGAAACCTTTGTCGGCCATTACGGAATCACCATGCTCCAGTAAATCTAGAATTCCGCTACATCTAGTTATTTCCCTGTCAGAAATTGATCCGGTGTATAATGAGGAAATAAATGATACTGCACCATGTGGGGTAATTCCGATTAATCCCTTCAGTGTTGTGTTACTCTTATAACTGGAATAAAGCTGTGACTGGAGTAACAATGATGTAGGTGTTTGTACAAAAATTTCAGTACAGTCTAGTATCACTCTTGTAGTTGGATAAAGATGATGGAATGCCTCTGGCATATTATTCTGAATTTCATTTTTTGATGGCCAGATACACTGGCCTCCTAGGATAAAGTACAAGTAGTTTGCCCATGTAGTTACTTTCCTGCTTACAGATGACATGTGAATCTGGAAACGATGGGCAAGATCTTGCTCAAACAGCCCCAGTTTGAGTCGGACCAGAAACAAAAACATTTCATCAATGAGCTGCATAGATCTTACTTCAGGCCTACTTGGTCTTGCCCCTGAAGCATAGCAGTAAACCATGGTTTCAGCATTTGGTTTAACAAACTCATAAAAAAGTTTTAAGTGTGTATAAGTTGGGAAGCCAGTATAGAACTTTATGGAGTCATCATCTGCTGAAAATCTCTCTAGGCCAAATTTACTTAATGCTAACTGCTCAGCAGCACACCTTCTGCATTTATCAATATCACTTTGTGCTTGAGCCTTCAAATCATTGATAATGTTGATAGCAGCATTTGCTTCTTCAGCTGCTTCTTGTTTGCTTTTCTGTAGTTGTTCATTTGCATTTTGTAGCTCGGCTTGAATGTCTAATAGTTGCTGTTGCAGTAATTCAATTTGCTTGCTAGCACTGGGCTGACTGAGATCACCTGCCATGTTGTCAGGTTCCCCTTCACAATCACTGTCATCAGCTTGGGTTACCCTGAAAAAGTTAAAATGGCAATGACAAATGTCATCTTACCCTGGAATAACAATAACAGACATTTAATATTTGCTGAAATAGCAATTATTGTACAATGCAGGATAAAATTTGATTACCAGCAATGTTTAAACAAATCACTGCCTTGATATCATTCAGACTGAAATTAATCAGTCTTAACTTGAAGTGAGAGCAAGCCTTAATATAATTTTGTACATTTCTGTAGTCTGTAACGGTAAGGTGATTGGAAAAAAATTACCTTTCTATGTGACGTATAAGTTTTCTCCGCGGTTTTCCCTTGTCTGACCAGCAAAACACTGTGGGTATGGCACCATCTTTCAGCATGCAACTCCCTACTTTGTTAGGAGGTTCGTAATCTTCCTCCTGAAAATGTCTCCCACAAACTCTAGTGCTACTTGTTATCTAAAAACAATAATTAAATGAAAAGATAAGCACGACAAAAAACAAAATCCTTGTTTATAAAGTAATTTGCATAACTTCATCTAAAACGATCCTGTCAAAAATCACTGTAAAACTTAGAAAAGCATGAACACCAAAACTATTTCTGTTATCATGTGTTATTGTCTTGCAAGGAAAGAGCTAGCCAGAAAGGCAATTTGTTTTGAGGTTTGTTCATGTGTACTGAAATTGATTGTGATTGGTCACTCACTGCACAATCAACAATCCTGAATTATTTTAAGTGGTCACACCTTTCTGAGTTTGACAGTAAATATTAGTGTAATAGAACACGTGAAAAATAATGGTTCATTCCAAACAATTTTGCTACCAGTGTTATGTAACTTCCTATTTCTTGAAAACAGGATATAAGCAGAATATCTGTTGCATTATTCATAACAAATAGAATTCAATCATTTGAGCATAAGCAACCATGAATTGGCTGGTATAAATTCACCCTTAACAAGCATCTGGCTAAAATAAGAGTTGACCGAGTTTGAAATCTCTATGGGATCTGTAAGTAACAACCAAGCGCCCCCCCGCCCCCTCCAAACAGTAAAACAGTTAGTTTAGTTTGTTGTATATATGACATCTGAAGTTGCTATTTTAAAAATTCTTTAACTTAAATAAAAAATTGCTGAGTTCACCGGTTTGAACAATCATTCTTGAGGCAATTAAGTAAGTCTTAAAGCTTAAGCTTATTTCCGGCAAGAATATCAGGCGAATGTTGCGTAAAAATGACTGAAAATCTCAAGTCTTTAATGTGATGAAGATCGTCAACTTATTACTTGGGATGAATTACATGTAAATCAAATTGGTTAAATTTAATTTGATTCTCTTGCCTGAAAATCGGGTCCTTCATCCCTCCGTATTTTTACCAGCCAAGCAGCTCTCAGTTTTGCGTCTTTTGTCTTCGAAGGGATTCGATGAAACCTTAAGGAACTATCGTAACGCGAGTCACCATTGCACTTTGGAACACAGCAGTGATAACAAGACTTTTTCTTGGGGGGATCAGACGATTTTAAATCACCTCCTGAATGGGAAAAACAACTTGGAGACTGTGCTGAACTGGACGATAAAACTTCTTGACTTTGTGAAGTCGCCATTTTGCTCCGGTTTCCTCTCGGCAGGCGAGTCAATTTCGCACCCAAAAAACGTGCCGCTCACGTTCAAAGAGCAAAAACCACAAAGATCTATTCAAGAATTACTTTTAAATACTAAAATATCGGGGATCAATGGACAAACAACACTATTCTTTTGTTTTAGAAGTCACGCTCGAACTCTCTGGGGTCTTTCATTCATCAAGGAGCTTGCTCTCCAACATGGCGTTGCTATGCGGTATCCAAGCACGTGACCGTTAGCTGCAAAGGGCCTATTGGGTTGTTTCATCATTCAGCTCCTCGTCGTGACCTTCGTGTGTACTGGTTGGGGTACTTACCTGGGAGCGTGTTCCGGGAGCGTGTTTCAGGAGCAAGCTCCCTCGTGTGTGTACCGGCCTTTACAGTGCGACGGGGCAATCAGCTGCAAACTAGTCAGATTCTATTATACCATGTACGTCTTCTTATACATGGTAAAATGATGCATACTTGAAAAGTATGATAACAATGTTTATCCGGTTTTGTCACCAGTTTATTCATTCAATTCCCCTTAAGTTTGCTTCAAATTAGCGAATTACTTTTACAGTTAATGAAACTGATGAAAACGATCCGTTTGGCAGAAATGCTCAAGCTGCCAATTCACCTCCTAAAACTATTTATGATGGATTTTACAGCCTAGAATGCTGTGAAGTTTACAAAAATACAACTCTTGTGTTGATGCGTCCGCTCTTTGTACAAGACGTGAGCTCTGTTTATTTCGATTTCCAAAAATGGCCAGTTTTGCTTCATTACCTTTCCTAAAAAGCACACATTTTAACTTTAGGTTATTAATGTTACAAAGCAACTTGACCCATACCCAGCTTGATTCTTTAGCCAAAAATGTTTGTGGTTATTTCAGTAACACATTCACAAATTCCGGCAAGAAGATGTCCTGTTACAGCTCTGTGTATTGTTTAATTTTCAATTTGTGGCACCTTTCTGCAGGTATTATTTGTAAATGGTTATTGCTAGGAGGGAGGCCCGGTGCCCTCATGGTTAGTGCACTCGTCTCCGGATCGGGCGGTCCGGGTTCGAGCCCTGGCCGGGGACATTGTGTTGTGTTCTTGGGCAAGACACTTTACTCTCACAGTGGCCCTCTCCACCCAGGTGTATAAATAGCTACCGGCGAATTTAATGCTGGGGGGTAACCCTGCGATGGACTAGCATCCCATCCAGGGGGGAGTAGAAATACTCTCAGTCGCTTCATGCTAAGGAAACCGGGATAAGCTCCGGCCTGATGGGCCACTTGGCTCGTATGCAGACTTTACCTACCTATTGC
>JAHPZR010029019.1:7500-20775 GCA_019787425.1 Platygyra sinensis | reverse complement strand
AAGGTCTTAAATGGACTAAATGCCTATTGAAAGTATTTGGTGTTTCTTTAGAGATGTCAAGCGATCGTAAAAATTATTTTGGTTTTACATTCGATGAATTCGGTGAATATTTCTGACTGCCGGGCGTTTAGTCTATTTGAAACCATGACCGGCCGGCAGTCCCGAATTCATCGAATGTAAAACCAAAATAAAGGTCTTGCATAGTATGCACAAACTCGGTTATTTCGTCATCCCGCACACTAACACAATTTTTGGAATCGCTTTGCATTTCTAAAGAAGCATCAAATACTATCAAAAAGTTTGAAAGAATCGCAGTTTCAGTGGAAATTCTGTGAAAATTTCTGACTGCGGGGCATTTAGTCCATTTAAGACCTTGCCCGGCTGCCGGGAATTACGCAGCCTACAATATCGTCACTGTCTTCGAAAGGCTCGTTTCGAAACCGATTTTGAAATTTGCATATTCTGTGCTTCCACTGTCTTCTTCCTTGTTAAGGTTATCGCACACTGATACTTGATACGTTCATTTTAGTACAGGTTCCTTCATTTCGTTTTGTTTCGTTTCGCGAAGTACAGTGAGCCTCAGAACTGAAGCGTTAAATCCTTACTTTGGTTGCTGTCATCAACACATAATGTCAAAATTCAAATTCAGTACTGTTTGGTGTGATACGAAAAACAAGTACTTCCTTTTGTGGAGTTCTTGAATTAATTATCCCATAGGTATGTTTGATTAAAGTATTTTGCTGGGCACATTGGAATTTGGAAGACAGAACGTTTTTTCAAATGTTTTTCCCCTGACAAAGGCTTGAAAGTCTTCGTACCTCTTGCTTGGAAAATAATTCCTCCTCAGTTTCTAATAATTTGTTTATAAATTAGCCACCGAAACGTGATTTCCGTAATGACACCGGTTGAATTTGAAATTAAAAAAGAAAGCAAGACAAACAAGAGAATGCGAAGTCTGCATCGGCCAAGGTGTCCTGTACCGCAAAAGCTAGTATCGCGGTTACAGGGACACGATAAAAGTATTTCTTATCGCCCTAAGATAATGGATGCAAGTCCTTCTGTGGAGTATCCTGGATTAATTCACCAATGCATAAAACCCATCTTAGTCGCGTCAAAACAAAACAAGCAAAATTACATCAAAGAAACCCCAAATGTTTTAACACGCCTTAGACGCTGAAGTATTCATCAGCAAGCCAGTACATCAACACCGTTTGTTCGTTTGTTGTAATTAACACATCCTTCGGTGTTTGTTTTTTGGATATAAGGCCTGTCGTATTCCAGCTATCGAGTCATCAGGAGACAATGCTTTATTGTTATGTTCCAGTGAACTGTTTGGACATGTTAGCTAGAAAAAAAGACCCGTTACGCTGCATATATTAATTCTTATGTTAAACAAGTAGACTTACTAACCCGAACTTATATTTTCCAACACAAGTCAGGCATTGACGCCAGGGAATATAATCCATGGCATTTTCCCATTGGGCGATCGTATTCCTCGTGGAATTATCTCTTTTGGGTTTAGGAACTAATTCTCAAGGTGAGTTGCTCTGTAAATCTAAAATATGGATAACATAGGGAGGTTGACTAGCAATAAAGTTATTGAAGGAGGGTTATGACTTACAGTTAATAACGACTGCCAAAATACTGAATTCAAGATTTGGAAGTTAAGGCCCAAAATGTTGAATTCAAAATATGGAACTGCAAAATGGGGCTACAAGCTAGCAGGCCTACACGACTCCTACGGTTCGTGGCGTTCGTACATTTGCTGTTTTTCTTTTTCAGTTTCTCGACCTTTTTTGTCGCTTCCACTCTTGTTTACGGGAAGGGCTCTTCATGTTGTGTCACAACTAAAAATTTTAGGTAGAGTTGAGCCGTTAGACTATGCTATGGCAAATTTTAGAGGTTATTGGTCTACATCAGATCTTCGCAGTCATCCGCGTGTTGTTTCTCTGGAGTCTGACACCTCTGTAATTTGCCATGTGTTTATATGTTTTGTTTAGGCTAATTTCAGTGCAGGATATGATTTTAAGTCTACAAGTATTTGTTTACGAGAGACAAAATTACCGTGAACATGTTGCTTACTTGCACCGGGCCCGGGCGTGTGATTAGAACTGTTGGCAAGCACAATGATCATCGCGGACATCATATTTGTCCTTATACGTTTCTTCTTCAGAGGAGCCGTAGCTTTACTTCGAGATAGTTATACCATTGTCGTGAGATATTCTTACGTTTCTTGCAGCTGTCTAATCGAGCTTATGTTTCTCCAGTCTCAATTCCTTTTGGTTGTTCTGGCAACAAAGTCTTCAATTCATGCGGATTTTGAACTGTGAATTCAGGATTTTGTCCGTCCAAAATAATCCGATTCAAAATTTTGGCCTTTCAACATATTGAATTCGATCAGGATTTTGGTATTCCAAAATCGTGGATTCAAGATTTTGCAACTCAAACTCCACTCTATAACCCTATAAAGATACTCTAACAGTAGATGTTTACGTATATCTAGTTGCGGTTACACCGTCGCCTTCTGCCCAAGGCAACCCTGTGGGAAATTGACTTGGGTTCGGATCGGTTTGGGTTTCCGGTCAGGTTTAGTCCTTCGGTTCTATTCCCAAGTAATTAACCCAGGTCAACGTCTGACCTGGCAGTATTTGGCAGGACATTTAATTCATCATTTGGAGAATTAATGGGTATTTAGGTCAAAGACAATAAAATATACTCACTGTGAACCTCGAAAGTTGGGCCATGTTTGATGCCTAGTGTATTGTAAATTTGTTACGGTGCCAGATATATGCTTTAATCTCAGGCCACACCACAAAAATGTGCCCAGCATGTGCTGCGGTTTCCGGATTAACTTTTTTCCTCCACCCGATTGGTTGAACTACCCTTGTGATTAGATAAACCAGGACTAAACCCTACGGCTTGATTCGGGAAACGTCATGGGTAATTCCTTTGTTCTTTTTGATGTATCCATAGCGATTTCCCATGGTACTTTCACTGTGGGAATAGAGGTCACACGCAAAATACAGACCTCCCATGGGTAAAGTCTCACTTTCTCGTGAACAAAAGCTTTAGTGGAACCGCAACATTATGAGGCTATATTCAGACAGTACAGATATTGAAATTGAATGTCACGCAAGGGCCCCTTTCTCTCTGGATTATAGAAATAGATGGCCGATGTAAGTGCTTCCCATTCTCTTTTCGCAATGATTTGAGATCATTTGGGCAAAATCGCAGAGGTTAAATATTCTTACATTCGCGTGGCAAGTCAACTCGTACCAATTTAACATTCTTTAATTAATTCTTGGTTCCACGTGACGTCATCATGTAAGAGCTTCCCATTCTCTTTTCGCAATGATTTGAGGTCATTTCGGCAAAATCGCAGAGGTGTAATATTTTTACATTCGAACCATTTAACATTCCTTAATTAATTCTTGGGTTGCACGTGACGTCATCACTTTTTTAAAATCCGAAACTAAAGAGCACCAGAGTTATTATCTTCATCAGGCATGAGAAGGGGGGGGTAAATTTCTATCTGTGAACAACTTTTCAGCTCAAGAACATCCTTCGTCCAAAAGCAGCACGTTTAAATTTCAGGATTTATGGCGATGCGTGACATAAAGCTACGAACGTGTTTTGTCGAAAAGCAAATACTTATCCCGGGATTTTTAGTAGCCTCTTCAAGCGTTCAGTTAATAAGGTGCAGCATAGACCCTTTTTTTTCGCCCGCTTTCTTCTGAGCTGCGCCTTGACTGACTGGGTAGTGGTTTGAAAGGAGAACATTCAAATTTTCCCGAACGTACGTGACAACAGAATTGACAAAGTTTGCCTGACGTTTTCAACTTGGCATCACAAAATCCCGCGTGCGTAACCGGTCATAGCACGGCGACATACAGTAGCAGGTTTGTTTTGTCCAACCACGGGTATTTTAGTTCGAGTGCTTGTCGCCGAAATACTCATTTTGGGACCAAACAATCCAAAATAGGGACGATTCGATTTGATACCATAAAATCCCACCCTCATTATTCCTTATATAAGCTTTCTTTCCCCCCCCCCCCCCCTCCCCCCAGTAAAAGTGGGTTCATTTTGCGTTTTACAAATGTATTATCAATATGGTAGCTCGAAATGTTCTGTTCTGTTAGCTTTAATTTATTTCTCCGATACGTTTATCTCGTCGTACCCAAACATTTTTTTTATTCCGTTTATATGCCCCCTCCAAGTGTAAGCCTAATTTATTGGCCCACCTTGAACCACTTATAAAGTGATAGAAGTCCAGGGCGTGAACGTGGGAGTTTACGGTATTTTACAGCATTCAAATTTGGCCGTGACATCAGGTTAGTGACTTGAAATGGAGGAATTTCGGGGAAGTAGTCGCAGCTTCCGATTGGTTAATTTTGAATTTGGGTGCGGTGAGGTGTAGTGTCGGAAGCAATGATATGAGCATTTATTTGTGACCAATGGTGCTGTTGCTCCAATCAGAAGCAATATCGACTAATCGTTTTTCAATATTTTATTAGAGGGTTAATTTCTGCTCTCCTAATTAGTTCCAGATCCCGTTGCATTGTACCCTCTCGATAGCGCTCATGGTACCAAGGAAATCAACAACCGGGTCGGAGCAGGCGTTGCCAGTGGTGTTCACAACGCCCCAGGACCAGATGGAAAACCTAATGGCTCTTATGAATTCTCTGGAACTGTTAACAGCTACATTGAGTTTCCGAACGATGGCGGCTTAGACGTGTCAAAACTCGATGACAATGCTCTGCTGGTTGCTCCCCGGTGGCCAAGATGGCCCTCTTTTCAATCTATAGGGGCACAGTGGAAGCTGGGGAGTGCATCTGTGGGTGCTGAGTGGTAAACTTTTCGTTCGCTTCAACAAAAGAGACTACTCGTTCGACGCAGTCTCTTGCGTAACACTCATCTAAGACCAAAGGATGGATGGAAGTTTGTGGGGGCGTCCTATGATCAAGCCAATGGCGATGCAAAATTGTGGGTGGATGGAAAAGTGGTTCAAACGTTGAATATTGGCGCCAATCTTCAGCTAGCCACGCAGGACAGCGTGAGAATGGGAGTGAGAGTTGGCGATGAACAGGTACTTCAAAGGGAGGATCGCCCAAATGCAGGTCTACAATGTTGCCTTTGACCCAGGAGCAAGTAAAACTCATAAAAGACAGGACCCAAGTCGGTAAAAATGCTGTTGCTTAAGTAATTCTAGTTAACTGTAAATATATTGGTGCAGCGATACAAAATTTCTCAATGTTATCAATTTTAGTTATTTGCTTCATGAAAACGGGTAGTATTTGTAAGGTGTTATGCTATGGATGCTATGAATAGCGCAGTGAAAGAGCAGACAATGTATAGGGATTTTTTTATATATTGTTTCTTTATATCTTGTTTTGTGTACAACAGTTCTATGTACAGCTTCTCTAGGCATGGAAAGCAGTGTCATCAAAGATGCGCAAATCACCGCGTCCTCAGAGTGGGATTCAAATCACTCTGCATTCCAGGGAAGGTTAAACTTTAAGGCAGGTGGAGGGAGAGCTGGTGGATGGTTAGCTCGCTTAAATGACGTCAATCAATGGATTCAGGTGGCCTTTGGTAGTTACACCACATTAACGGGTATAGCTACCCAAGGAAGGAATGGACACAGACAGTGGGTAACCAAATACCGGCTTCAATACAGTGACGATGGAGTGCACTTTCACTATTACAAAGCACTATGCGAAAGTTGCCGAAGGTATAAACCATACTCATCTGATAATTTCTATTTCTTCAGTTTTCATCGAGACTATTTTACGGTGATTAGCCACAGCTGTAAAATTCTTTTATTTATTAGGTCTTTAATGGAAATAAGGACGTTGACAGCATAGTTCACCACAAGTTAAACCCGCCAATCCAAGCTTGCTACATCAGACTTAGGCCAACAGTGTGGTCGGGTCATATTTCACTGAGGATGGAAGTGTATGGCTGTTTAGGTATATGGTTATAGATAATTTGATTACTCTCAACGTTTTTAACTTGGTTTTCTCACGTAAAAACTTTATACAGTCTTGTTTTTAATTTTATAATGTATATCTGATCAATGGAAGTGAATATATGAAATATCATATCTTTGAACTGTTTAGAAAGATACGATCGATCATTGCAATTATACAGTGCACAACTTGCTACAACTCTTTTAGAGTTGTTAAATCAAAGCCTGAATAAAATTCACGCACTGACAGAATTCCAACTTTTGGCTTCTGCAAGCGAATATATGAAAGATCGCATATTTGAACTTCGAAAAAGATATGAGGACATGATTGATCATCACGGTTATACACAACTTAAGTAGTAAGTAGTAATTAAACTAAAGCCTGAAAAGAATTTTATCCTTTCCCGCGGTTGAATTATATGATATTTCATATCTTTCAAGGGTACATTACGAACCCTCAAAGTAACCAGCTCCCAGTTGGCTTGATAGCTCAGTTTGGTAGAGCACTGGACCGGTCTCGCTGAAATCATGGGTACAAATCCCGCTCAAGCCTGAATTTTTTTAAGCTTCAATTTTTACGACTTCTTAAGAACGTATCCGTGTAAGAACCGTTACCTCAAACCTCATTGTGGAAAATGTGTTGCCTTTATTTTTGCTGCACAACTCAAGCAACATAAGCAATGAACGAAAACAGCCTTTATTTTGATGGATTCGTTTTCTTTATTTCTTGCGGATTTTTTTTGTAGACACCTCGAAAACCGCACAAAACCGGAAAATTAGAACTCCAAAATCGGGGGTTACGTTACGCTTGCTCAACATTCGCAGATTTGATGAAACAACCTACCCCTTTAGAAATACTGCATAATTCTTTCGTTTTTCTACACAAAGAAACCTAATTGTTAGTCTGAAACACAAGCAAAGCTAGGACGTTTTATCATCCTCCTTTAAAGAACGGATTTGACATTTTTGCTGACATAGCCTCCAAACAAACAGATGTTTTCAAAAGTGGGACCTCTAAATGAATGATGACTGTTATCGGCGTAATGTACTAAAACTAAGCTACAAATGTCTGTATTAAAACTTGTGGGCTCTCATTTTGAAACGCAAAAAAATTCGAGTAAGTAGCTTAAAATTTAATATTTTGTGACGATTCTCTTCCGCAAACTGAAATGCTGTTTTAATCTCTCAGCCAGCGTTTTCAGAAATATCATCTTTTTGCAGGTCAGTTAGTAATTGGTACCGTGAAAATGGTCAAGATTATGTTAGTTCCAAAGGGGGATTGAGTTGGGATTATTTTCACAGAGAAATTTGAGTCTAGTTCAAATGAAAACTTTTTGCTGTATGGAAAACTTCGCGGGAACACAAGACAAGTTTTACAACTGTGACTAAGTATACATCACAAGTTAGAGTATTGGTTGACGACATTCAGAGCAAATACATTTCACATTAAGCCGGTGGCTCAAATCTGTGGGAGCTTTAAATATATGTTAATGATCTCATGTTTTGGTTTGGGAGTGTTTTATCTGATTATGATGAGAAGGATTTTTGTGTCTGAGATTTAGAGAGTGCTAAATTTATCGAGGGCTTATTTTCTTACTTCCTGATCATCTTTTTATGTTTGTTCACTGTCATCTGGCTATAGCCAACGCAACCGATCCAGTGCCCCAAGGTAGTCGGAGAAGACGTGATGTTGGCGATCACGTGACTAATGTGTACTCTTTGGCCGAGGACCCACTCCACCTAAGGAAAACGAGAGGAAAAGCGCAGGAAGGACCTGGATAAAAGTGGTATGTAGATGTTCGAGTTTAAATGGAAAATATGCCTTGCATACGGCTGCCGCGCCTGAAATTTGAACTGACCAATCAGGATTCAGAAGGCGAGAAAAACTTACTGTCCCGTATTCAATGTAAGCTCACAAGAATAGCTTTGACATCGGGCAACTTTTCTCACTGCAAAAAGGCATCAAATATTCAGGAAAAGAATATATAATTCCAAAACTATATCAGACTGTAAAAGTGAAAATCAAGGTTCTAATTTGGCGCCACGTCAGGCAACTCGCTCGTAGTTCGTCGAGTGTCGCCAGGTGAGATAATAGTTCTGTCATTCTGAGAAAATATGTACTTCCTCATCAAATTAAACCCAGAATTCTCAAGTCAACCATCAGAAGAGGCCAAGACACCATTTGTATTGTCTTTAGTCTTTATTTTTGTTGGCTGCGCAGAAAAGAACTATTATCAGGTCGTTTCGGCAGAACAGCTAAGTTTTGACTGCCGCACGTACTGCGGGCGCAGCTGACGTATGCAAGGTGATGATTTGTATTTTTTATTACTATTTTGAAGTAAAGAACGATGTTGGGAAATTATCATATGCTGTCATCTTACTTCTTGTTATTTGTGTTTTCAATGCCTCTAGGTTCCAGTTCCATCTATCTCATAGCTCTGTTTGTTATGTGCCTTGCTTGCTTGGCCGGGACGGCACTGATGATATTCAAAAAGTCATGTGACATGTCTGCTGGGCATGGTGTGCTTGCCAGCGCCGATCAGGAGTGAAAACATTCTTAAATACTTAACCGGACGGACTTAAGGGTTACTCGAGCTTGACATATGTACAGAGCTAGTGAAACTTCCATCGCTAATCTTTTAAATCTGTACTTAATTAGACAATGCATTAGTTACTGCTATTCTGGAATTGCGGAAGGACGCCGATAGAAAGCGTTCTCAACTGAAACTCATCACTAATTCATTAAGTTAAAACAAAGGAAATCACAACCGTGAAGGAGGTTTGGATACACAGTTTTAATTAGCTTAGGTTTTGAAGACTTTACCTCACCGTTTACTGCTTAGCCTTTGTTTCGATTAAGAAGATATATCAAACACTCGAGATTGTGTTTCGTCGACGATCCAAAGACATCGAATTTCGTCAAAATTTTCGACTCTCTTCTTGGTGTTTAAATACTGATCCCGATAAAACACTGTCTTGCGTGTTTGATATTTTACTTGAAGTCTTCAGTATCTTTTGAGCTGTTAATCGACTTATTTCCTAACATTTTGTAAGAAGACTTCCGAGATTCAGTGACTTTAATAATCACTCGCTTTTATTGAATATCCCTTGCTCAAGCTAAGCCCAGTAATGTACTTTTTTCACCGGATTGACGAAAAATTGCGATTCAGCTAAGGGGACTTGCTTTTTTTGTTTCGTTTGTTAGATGTAGAAGATATTACTAATAACTAGTAAGTCTGCGGAGGATAGAATTTAGATGGGCATAATAAGGAACGATTTTTGTAATGCAGAAATTACTGTGGGCTTGCAATAAATTAAATGCTGGTCTGCTATAAAACTTAAATTAATGTCTATGGGTGTAATTTTGTGTCAACAACATCGCAAAATTACCCAGATGGTAACAGGACTACCAATTAGCTAGTTAGCCTTCTTCTTAGAAGAAGAACTGGCTCAAAAGAAGACACCGCAGTTTAATGCAAGGCGTCAAAAGCACATACAAGGTTAAATCTTCAGATTAAGATCATGAGTTAACTGCAATACAGTCGTATCTTTTTCAATCGCAAATAGTAATTTTCCGTGTTAATTGCGACATCACCGGTTTTATAGTTCAAGTTGGTGCCGAGAGAATTTTTAATTTACACTAAACTGGATTTTCCTGAAATTGCTGCCACACAACTTCGACGTACACAGAAAATTCGTCGCCGGCGCAAAACTTGACCCCAGACTCAATTGATTTCCATACAAAACTCGACATCCGCTGAAAAAAATTTAAGTCCACTTGAAACTTTTAATATCCACAGACATTCAACGCCCTTCCCTGTGCCAAATTTGACGTGCAAATCAAACCTTGCACTCTCCTTTGTTTTAAGTTTTGCTGCAGGTACACTTTCACAATTTCAGAATAACCCCACCTCCTGCCATCCTGTCTAACACAAAGCTCTTGTTTTTTGAGACGAAGTCATTCAGCTTTAGTAACTCGACGTGTTGAAATACTTTACAATCACTTTGTTTCTGGAAGAGACAGACCTGGGAAATTTTCGATACTTGAGCATTTCTAGATATCACGGTCTCTATCGAAGGCAACAGCTTATGCCCCAGTGTGCAGATTTGAAAGCTATTTGTTTTATTCATCTTCACATCTATCATGACATGCCAAGAATTCCATTCCTTATTCTCAGTTTCTTAGACTTTGACGTCTTTGTACTGAGGAATCTGATTTTTCCTTAAAATTAGAGGAAATGTTCGACAAACATAGCTATCCTGCCTCTGTTGTTCAAGCAGGTCATCATCGCGCCCAACAAATTGATCGGCAGTCAGCACTACAAACGTCCCAGAAGGAGAATAATGATAGAAATCCATTCACCCTCACATTTCACCCTCACAACCACGTAGTAAAATCCATCATTCTAAAAATCTTTAAATTACATCATAATGATCCCGATACTGGAAGAATCTCTTCGCAACCGCCATTAATTTCATTCAAACGCGACAAAAACATAGGTAACTTTTTAGTCAGAAGTGCTTCCAAACAAGTGATCAACACGGAACTTTCAAATGCTCACCGTTTAATCGCAACGTTGAGAGAATGTCGAGATCCAAGCGATCTTGATTCAAGATCATTGATCATCTCACCTGTATCTCAGCCAATTTCATCTACTGCATAACTTGCACTCTTTGCTAAAGGTTATACATTATCGAAACAGGGAGACGACTAGGCGACCGACTCCGAGAACACCTTCGTGAAGCAAGAAAACGACAAAAACGCAACTAGACCGGTCGCGAGACACTTAAATCTCCCCGATCATTCTTAGCAACATATGGCAGTATGCCCCCCTTCCCCCCCCCCCCCCCCCCTACATCAAGGAAGCACGGAAAGCCGCAAAACTCTAGAACAAAAGTTTAGTTTTCTCATTGGCACTCTTAAAATCCTCACGGTATCAACGAACGCTTTTCATTCAATTAATTCATTCTGTTGTTTTTCACGTAACCAGGCACCAACCAATAGCGTAGCTCCATCTTTCTGTATACACACCACGCACGACCCACAATTCTTCGAATCGCTCCGACAAAAGGCTAACGCTGAAATGTCAGCATCTCCTTGCGAATCTCCTTGCGGTGGCCAATGCACATTATCAACCCATGCAGTTGATAACACCAAATTATCTTATAGAGGAATAACTATAGGATTACTGTTAACTAAATCAGTCATCTTAACAGAATATCAAATGTCTTTACTTTAATTTCAGCCCATTTTTTGCAATACCATTTGGAGAATTTGGTTTTCAATTAAAGTACCTACTTGCCTAGGCATTAAACTCTGCAATATGCACTTTGCAATGTATATAGATGAGAATTCACAAGGAACACTTTTCGACGGATGCTGATTTAATGTCAGCAAAAACTGACTAACCGATCAATGTTAAAAATAACCATTGAATAAAAGTGTTTAGAAAACATAATCACGTTTTTAATAGCATTGTTAACTTTTTTTAATCATAGTTTGTTTGCGCTTAGCCTATGAAGAACGGTTTGTTGTCTTTATATTTCCTGATTGTTGAAAGTTTGAGCGGACGTGCTTTTATCAATCAAAGACAACAAGCTGTCGTTAATTTTCTTTTAATCCGGCGGAAAGCGGGACGTATATGAGAGGGGGGGGGGGGGGGGAGGATAAGAGCCCCCTAAATTCAAAAAGAACGAGACATTATATCACGCAGACTTGGCCAATCCCTATGCCGATCCGTATCTTGAACCCCCGTCTCTAAAATCACGGTATCCGCCCCAGCATGTCTTGGTTTGTTTCCTTGTCCATAGTCAAGGATATCATCACATCTCTTCTAGAAGAACCGAGTAACAGTTGTCACAGACACGCTGAGGGATGCGGTATCCTGGCAGGGCAAGGATTAAAGTTCGTTTCGAGGTGCACGAAGCAAAAAAGACGCCTCCACACTTACGGCATTGGTGCTGTGGATTGAAAAATATGTCTTACATGTACACTAGCTATGCAACGCTTTCAAGTTGTACAGCATGGAACATACCACGTGTCACTTGATTTTTCTCGGTATACACACGAGCTATTACGGGCGAATGTGTATATCAAGGAAATAAAAGGGAAAAGTTGGTATATTCCATGCTATTAAAAACTGTATCATTATTTAATGTAATTCGTCAGCTTTCATTGCCTGAGCCATCATAGGTTACGAGCTATTACAACATGTTCTGCTCTACAAATATGGTAAGCGTACGCTTGATTTCTTGCGTCGTTTTCAGTTTTCTTTCAGTTTAGTTTTCTATATTTTGGGGGCGTTTTCGACGAACAATACCTGTAAGAATTAAGGAAAGCATGTGCTAAGGCGATACGCATGTTTGTTCCAAAAACTGATTCGCTTAAGGACGTTCGAGCGAAAATTTTCCAGTCGATAGAATTTTTTTAAATTTTTACTGCAGGCAGATAATGAGTTACTTGTGCCAGAAATGCAAAAAAATTGGGGGTCACCCTCTTCGTTTCAGAGATAAAGCGCGTGGAAAACTACGCTAATTTCGAAAAATTGTCCCATATAATTGAGCACGGTCTACAGGGATTTACAGTTAAAAATATCGAAGGTGAGTCAACGGAGGCAAACGATCTTAGTCATATTTTGTACAAGTGGGTCTGTTGCCTAAATAATTTCAAATGTTACTTACGTTTTCACAAAATTTAACCCTTTAAGAGGCATTTGAAACCGCCGCACATATGCACCAAGAGCTATTAAGAACGGAATTCGATGGTGCATTTTGCAAAAAATTCAATTTTCTAGTCAATAGATTTTCTTCATTTTTTGCCTAAACGTAGAAAATCAGTAGAGGAAATGATCCATCGAAAGAAAAATTGGGGTCACCGAACGTCCAAGATCGTTAAGGTCATTCCATTGAAATAGAACCTACACTGAGATTTTTCTCAAACTTTGCCAAATGATTGTTTATATTATAGGAACTTAAATTTGGAAATAAAAATGAGGGGTCCCCATGTTCGTTTAGGAGCAACAGCACCTCGTTTATACCATATAAATCTTTATAATAGCACCACGATTGCTTGCTAAATTCACGTTTCCGACGACTGTTTTTTTCTCAACACTGAGAATTGGCCCATATTTATTTTACATAGAGAAATTTACTATTCAATTCAAAACGACAGAAAAAAATGATAGGTCACGGTAGTCGTTTTCGAGAAAATGACGATTTACCGCTTCGGCGAGGTCCAGTCGTAAAGAAAAAGCCGCCATTTTCTAATGCGCGCGCGCTAATCACGCGTAAAATTATGCGCAGTAGGG
>JAHPZR010029019.1:0-5000 GCA_019787425.1 Platygyra sinensis | reverse complement strand
AACAACTTGTTAACTTTTGATATCAAAATGTAAATTCTCTTTGCTCGCGCCATCACTACGTCAATAGCGCGCGCTAGTTCTGTGTCTCCATCGAGTTATACAAGCACGATTTGTAACCAATCAGCGCGCGTGCTTTCTTAGGACTGTTTTCTAATTGTTATTTAATGATCGTCCGGTCCTCGCAATGAGTTGAGGAAATGTTTGCGTTTTTTTCAAAGAAATATTTCGGGCATTTTACAAAACGGAGCTTGATAAAAAAAAAAGAGCGTCAAGTTTCATATCTACAAGTAATTTTTTCAAAACAATCTATCACATAACAAGTGATTGAAGAAATTGTAATAGTTTTAGGTGGTTGTAACTGTTGCATGCCTTCCTTTCGGACAGTTTTAGAGAGTTTTTCAAAATCACTAAGGGTTATTCAAAATAAACATTCTTTCGTTACGTTAACAATATTGTAGATCGCAGAATAAATTATATTTTTTGAAAGGCAGAAAAAATATACGCTAGGTCAGAAAATCTCTATGCTGACACTTTTTTTGTGTTGTTGTAATTGTAGACAATTCATGGGACTTCAAAGTATAAAATGTTTAATGCATCAAAGAATTTCTATAATTAATTTTATTTGACATTGCTGATTAGATTTTTAACGATTCAATTACTCTGCTTGAACAAAAGCTGCCTTCATTAGAGGTCAGCTAGAGGAATGTAACAGCTTCTAAGTCGCTAGCTTCTTTCTGATGCCTGGTGAGTATGGTGACAATACTAGATTTATTAGTCTTTATACACGACTTGTTATTTTTTTTCTGACTGTTAACAACTTTAAAGTCTACCTGAATGCACACGCAGCTAACAACATTGTCGCATTGAGTATTGTACGTGATGATCGAAATGAAAAGAGAATGCAGAAACCCTACATTCCTGTAACGAACAGAACTAAGAACAGTAGTAAAAACTTAACATAGCAATAAAAAAAGGCAAAACAAGAAGAAACCACAAAGAACGAAGCAGGAGCCAAGAAAAAATTTAACCAAGTTTTTGCCTCCCTCTAGACTCAGCTACGGGAAAAAATGACTACGTACAGTGCGTTATAGGCTTTCAATTTGTTGATGCTTATGTTTTGTTTCATATCTTTTTATATGTTTCTCCAATAAAATGTTTACAGTACTAAATTTTAAATTTCATCAACACTAGTACTGAACCCGCTTGATAAGGACACCCCTATAGCACGGACACTATTTATGGTCCCTTCCGTGTCCATATTAACTGGATTCGACTGTATATACCTTCATACACTTAAAGCTTTTTGCTAAACTCTCCTTCTGTTAAGAATGCACAGCGTCTCTTGGCATGGAAAACCGTCTCATCAAAGATGCTCAAATCACCGCCTCTTCACAGTATTATTATACTTACGGCGCTGCAATCCATGCAAGGTTGAACTTTAAGGCAAGTGTAGGCAAATACGGGGCATGGACAGCTGCCTACAAAGACGCCAATCAATGGATTCAGATAGCTCTTGGTAGTTTCACCAACATAACAGGTATAGCGACACAAGGAAGAAATGCAGCCAACAATGGGTAACCAAATACCAGCTTCAATACAGTGACGATGGAGTGAACTTTCGCTATTACAGAGCACTATGCGAGAGTTTCCCAAAGGTAAACCTATACCTAGCCTTAATACTTAGCTAACAATAGGTAAACCTATACTTAGCCTTAATACTTAGCTAACAATTTGTAGCATATTGTATAGATTTTTTTATCTACTCAACTATTGTATCTATTTTTTTTATCAAACTTTAGGTGTCCCCTATTAGTAGAGGGCCTGCCCCTCGGCTAGCTTCTTCTTGACACATAAATAAAGTTTCTATCTATCTATCTATCTATCTATCTATCTATCTATCTATCTATCTATCTATCTATCTATCTATCTATCTATCTATCTACCCAGCTGACAATTTCAAATTGCTGCACGCATTCATGGCATCTCTGCAGTCTTCAAAGCATCTAAGCAGATTTATTGCTAATGAAGGACGGTGCATGCCTACTTTTGTCCGTGCGCACACCTTCTGCGCATCACGCAAGGCATAGTTTATGAGCGCGCGCGCGCTGGCGTTGATATTGACGCAATCAACTAAGCTAATAAGAACACGACTGAAATGAGAGCAAAATTTTCCTTCAGTGAATCAAAATAAATGAAATTTTTACTTAAACCAGGAATACCAGAATAGCAGCACATCGCTAACCACCAACTGTTAACGTCTTCCAGCCTAAAAACTAGCTGTTTTCTGTCAAAAATTATACTAAAATCTAACTGTAAACATGTATCTGCAGATGGCGTAGTGCGCGCGCAAAGAAAATGCAAGATATGGAAAATGGTTTACTTACTGGGAAGGTGGCAGAAAGTATGCAACGGGCACCGTAAGAGTTTTGTAAAAACTCAATAACTTTAACATATAGATTTAGGCCAGCCTGACAGCGAAGCTCCATGGCCGAATTGTTCAGTCCCCAATTAATGTAATCCAGGAAAAAGTAGAATTTTGATTTAAGTTTTGTAACTTTGCAGTAAGGTTTTCAGTTAATTGTTTGGCTTTCTGTTTTGAGTTTTATAATCACCATATACACAAAACAAAGCAGCAAAAACATTTGTACAGAAGAAAAAAGTTTTAATTCGAATAAATTTTAATCCTAGGCTTGCGTTAGCGGGCTTCCGAACAAAACCAGCACTTCGTCAGCGGTCAAGTTAAAAAAGATACGTGACCTCGATGAGTTGTAGACTTGAGCTAGCGATGTGGTCACGTGATACTGGTCAGCAGATACCTTGTTTCGACAGGTGTCAATCGATCATAACATGGATGTCAAATATCAAAGAAGTACATACACGGTAAACCAAGGCTGCATGTCTCTGTCAACCTATTGCTGATTGTCAGTGTCCGGCCATTCCGGAAGAGATAAAAATAAAAGTCAAAACTCTTAATAGATTAAGTCCGGAAGCTGAGAAAAGAAGGAAGGTAAATATGCAAACACTCTCGCCAAGGTTTAGGTCACAACGATTTTTCTTATGGAAGATATGCGGAGAAAATTTTTACCCAAATTTAAAGAGATTTGTATGGAGACGGGCACCAACATGGCGGCCGGAAACCAACAGAAACATCTGTCACTGTGAATTAGTATGAATTTATCTCTCGAGGAACTCAAAAACATTAAAATAATATTTTTTTTTCAAATACAAGAACTATTCAGATAGTCAAATTCCCCGAAATAAGTCACTTTTTTAACCTACATTACAGCTCACTCGCCCGTCATGCAAATGCCGCGTCACGCAGAAGCTTAGAATATCAAGCGTAATCTATGACCAAACCAAGAACTCATTTGGAGCGAAAATTTGTATGAATAGTAGTTTTGAGCTGCTTTTATACATCACGAAAGTAAAATCTCAAGGAGATCAATAGTTTCGTTGTTTGAATTTTAGTGGCGTCATGTGAAAACCGGCAATTATTTGGAGTCCGTATGGCCGCCACGTTGCGCGACTCTGTCGCCTTCGCCATCGTGCGTACACGCCCACGAGCAATGCCGCTAGCCATGATAACCATGACAAAATCGACTCATAGTTTTCCTTATCTTTCATATATGAGTATGGTCAGTATGGGGCTCCGCTTGGCGGTCCTTCGGGCCGCCGGACCTCCGCTAAGAAAACGCGTTGTTACTCCTACATTTTATGTTATGAAATGGAAACTTGTAATGAAAACGGAAATTTGTAACTTTTGTTCAGATTTTTGTTCAGATTAAAGTACCTAATTATCTCGAAAAAATGGGTGGCTACCCCCAATTTTTTTTCGTGGATTCCAATAGCCCCTGCAAAGATCTAGTTTTAACGCGTGGTCCTAACCTGTCGCAAAAACCTTTCTATTTAGTAGGCACCGTCCTCAATTAAGGTTGTTTTTCATTGCCGAGAATCTTCACTGTGACATTTGTTGATACTAATGTCTAGGTGTTTACTGGGAATACGGACGCCGAAAGCATTGTTTACCACAAGCTAAACCCGCCAATCCAAGCTTACTACATTAAAGTCAGGCCAACAGAGTGGTACGGTTATATTGCAATGAGGATGGAACTGTATGGTTGTTTAGGTATGATTATAATCTGACTACTTGCACGTTTTTGAGCTTAGTTAAGGTAATTCCCTTGAAATTGTTCTACCATCAATTTTTTTTCAAACATAGCGTAATTAACATTTATGATATGAACATTAAAAAAGATGCAATAAAAAAATGGGGTCACCGTGCTTGTTTACGCGTCAGCGGGCTCTTAAAATGGGGTATTTTTACTAGTTGCGCGTTAGAAATTCGAATCACCTTCATACAGAGTTAAGTCTTCATTACTTGGAAAACGCCAAGTCTTGTCTTGAAAGCAAAGCTTCATTTATTGGCATTAGCAGTATTGATTCATTTAAGCAGTTTTTGATTGCTTGGCTGCGGAAATAGAGCACTTTTTCGGACAGTTCCGTGTTTAGCTTAAAGTCCTCGCCATGACGATCAAAATACACCCAGTTGAACTATTTTCCATAAAACAATTATGTTCCGCTATCAAACTTTTTTTCTTCAAATATGTTCTTTATTAGACTGTTCTTAGCAAATACCTGACAAAAAAAATCGGGGATCACCGTGCTCTTTTTAGAGAAAAAGATACTTTTTTTCGCTATCGAGCTTAGTTCGAGGGAAATCTCTTACGTTTTGTAAATGCACGCGCTCATGTGCCGCGCTAATGACGCAAAAATCGTGCGCAGTAGGGATGCGCAATGCAACACGAAGGAATTACCTTAAGCAGATTACATCTGATTATTAACGACGAGGAAATAATGAAGACAATGTTTCGTATTTGCTAGTGTTGAAAGCTGTCATATTTGTGTTCAGAATGTTTGTTTTGGTTAGCACGTCATCGGAATAGCTATATATCATTAATAAAAAGAAGGAGGTGGAGTTGGGGTCATAATCACACGGACGT
>JAHPZR010029014.1:10000-15776 GCA_019787425.1 Platygyra sinensis | reverse complement strand
GTGTGGTTTATATAGAGAAATATGGAGCTACGCTATTGGTTGGTGCCTGGCAACGTGAAAAAACAACAGAATAAATTAGTTGAATGAAAAGCGTTCGTTGATACCGTGAGGATTAAGAGTGCCGATTTGAAAAATAAATTTTTGTTCTAGAGTTTTGCGGCTTTCTGTGCCTCCTTGATGTAGGGAGAGGCCACAGACCGCCATATGTTGCTTCGAATGATTCGGCAGATTAAAGTGTCTAGCGACCGGTTTAGATGCGTTTTTGTCGTCTTTCTCAACGTCGCGAAGATGTTCTCGGAATCGGTCGCCTAGTCGTCTACCTGTTTCGCCGATATATAACTTTTTGCAGAGAGTGCAAGTTATACAGTAGATGACATTGGCTGAGGTACAGGTAAAATGATCAGTGATTTTAATAGATCGCTTGGGCCCCGACAATTTCTCAACGTTACAAATGAAAGGACATGTTTTGCATCGTGCGCGTGCACATTTAAAAGTACCGGGTTGTTCACTCGTTTGGAAAGAACTTCTGACTAAAAAGTTACCTATGTTTTTGTCGCGTTTAAATGAAATTAATGGCGGTTGCGAAAAGATTCTACCAGTATCGGGATCATTTTGAAGTAATTTAAAGTTTTTGAGAATGATGGATTTTACTGCGTGGTTGTGGGGGTGAAATGTGAGAGTGAATGGAATTCTATTATTATTCTCCTTCTTAGACGTTTGTAGTGCTGACTGCCGATCGATTTGTTGGGCGCGATGATGGCCTGCTTGAACAACAGAGGCAGGATAGCCACGTTTGTCGAAAAACTCGCACATTTCCTCTGATTTTAAGGAAAAATCAGAGTCCTCACTACAAAGGCGGCGAAGTCTAAGAAACTGAGAATAAGGAATGGAATTCTTGACATGTGATGGATGTGAAGATGAATACAACAAATAGCTATGAGAATCTGTGGGTTTGTAGTGCACACTGGTGCATAAACCGTTGCCTTCGACAGAAACTTTAATATCTAGAAATGCTAAAGAAGTGTCGGAAATTTCCCAGGTATATTTAAGAGCCGGATGAAACGAATTAACAGCAGTTATAAATTGATTGAGTTCCTCTCTGGTGGAGGAAGTTGCGCCGACACAGTCGTCAATGTAGCGACGGTAGAGGTCAGGTTTGGGGCCGTTGTATTGATTGAAAAATTGGTGTTCAATATAGCCTACGAAAAGGTTGGCGTAGCTGGGTCCCATTTTGGTACCCATGGCCACCCCATTGATTTGTTTATAATAACTGTCAGCGAATGAAAAACAGTTTAGTGTTAAAACTAGTTCAGCCAGGCGGAGCAATGTTTCCGAGCTTGGTTCCTTAACAGTACGTAAATCGAAAAAATGTTTGAGGGCTAGAAGACCTTCGCCATTAGGGATGACGGTGTAAAGAGATGTAATATCCATAGTGAAAATAAGTTTGTCTTCGCCCAGGAAATTGAAATCACGAAGAGTTCATGGAACACAGCCGAGCATGCGAAGACCAGAAGAGCGATGGTGGGGAACCCGTGTTCAAAGAGGCGGTTTTGAGCATGTACAGTGCGCTGCCTGATGGAGTGAAGAAGAAATGGATGCAAATTTTGAAACGCAAGTTGCAAATCTCAGAGGCAAAGCCTCGAACGCGATTGGCTAGCAAGCGCAACCGGAAGGAGGATGCTTGCCATTTGGTAAAGAAGCAAAAAGAATATCCCAGAAAATATTAACAAGAGACTGATGAGCATCTCATCCAACAAAGAAGTTTTTGACGAAGCCATAACCCCCCCCCCCCCCCCCCCCCCTTACCAAAAGGCACTTGATGAAAGCAGATACACCTACAAAATTAACATACAACCCAGAACCCACCCAAACACCGCTGAGAAATCGCAAGAGAAATCACCAAAGAAACATCACCTGGTACAACCCCCCATGAAACTCCAGCGTCAAAACCAACATAGGAAGGAAGTTGGCAACATCGTTGATAAATGCTTCCCGAAGAACCACCCACTTCACAAGATCTTCAATAGGCAAACACTCTTACTTAGCTACTCTTGCATGTCAAACATGAAATCCATTATCGCGTCACACAACAAACACTCCTTTTAGATTACACCCCATCTCCAAAGCACAATCCAACAAGCAATGTAACTGCCGAAAAAGAGACGAATGTCCCCTTGAAGGAAAATTCTTTGAAACGAACGTAGTCTACCAAGCAATCATAAGAACCGACACAACAACAGAATCATACTTGGGACTTGCAACAAACTTCAAATAGCGTTACAGAAACCATAAAACATCCTTCCGACACGCCAACAAGTCAAAACATGTATAGAAATTGAAAGATGCCAAGATTCCCTTCAACATAAAGTGGAAAATAATCAGAAAGTGCAACCAAGTTACAAAAATATTACAAATAAATGTAATTTGTGTCTTTATGAGAAATTTGTTATAATCCGTAGGAAAGATCTATGTACCCTTAACAAACGTACTTGAAAACTTTCATACACATACATGTAATCCAATAGTAAGCACCATAGCAACCATGTGTTTGTATTTAACCACCAGCTTTTAAATTTACCGGTCATTCGTTGATGTTGCCTGATAGAGTGTGGTCAATCTTTGACCATACGAAACAGGACTGTAGCAATAAAACGATGAATCACTCCTGAAGTCCTGAAGTGGTTTCAATTAGTATACAGTGCTCCTCCAAGAGTTGAGAGCTCTTTGATTAAGATTAATTTCTTCCCTGTTGGCACCCTATTTGCATTTACACTTTTATTTTTCAAGTTGTATAATTATGCAAATTAAGTTGTTTAACCAAAAAATATATATATATAAGTGTTCAAGAAAGCAAAATCGGGAATGGCTTAGTCAAGGCTCCATATTCCAAATCGTACACTTACTGCAAGTTAGGGCCTCTTCATATGAGCCTGGTCCGCAACCGAGCTGGTTCGGTTTCCGAGATCTCGCCTCGCCACTGTTCATATGAGAGGCCGGGCTGGCCCGGTTACCGATATCTTGGTAACCGGGATGAAAAATTTCCCATATGAGCACTCCAGCCTCGGTGAGCGTGACGAAACTTTTTAGACAAAATAGCTTCCCTCTCACAACGTAGCGGCCAAAATGCAGCATAATTTTGGTCTTGTATGTATTTCTACTTAAGGAGTATGCGAATCAGCTTTATGAGTTAAGTTACAAGAGTCTACAAAGCTATGACAGTCGCGAACGACACAAGTTTATGTTCCACCATTTTAGTTGCGTTTCTTAAATTCATCCCAGTCGACCGGGCTGAAATTTCCCATATGAACACACCACAGAATTCGTCCCGGTAACCGAGCCAGCCCGGTTACCAGGCTCATATGAAGAGGCCCTTACTCTGCATAAAAGACTCTAACCATTCGGAGAACTTGCGTCTCAAAAATCATGTAGAATAGAGAGGTAAAATCACAATGATCGGTTAATAATTCAAGTTCTTCACGGGGTTCACGAATCACGAAGAATAATTTCCCAAATTCACGTTTCACGGAAAATAAAATCAGCTAATCACGCATCACGAGAATACCCCTGTACGACCCTCTATTTAGGCCTCCTACGCAGACGCTTTCTGGCCTGGTCACGAAATCTTCCTCCCCCAGCGTGAAAGATTGCGTGACAAGCCCAAAAATCGTCCGTGGGAGGCTACATGGTGTTGACGCAAACAAAAAGCAAACGAACAAAGTTTTGAAACAGGAACTCAACTCAACTTTGTTGTGTGCTTTGTTGTTTTCTTCCCTAACTTCCAAGGTGTATCGCCAGGGGAGGGGGAGGGTAGGGGGGGGGGTGGGGTCGGGGGGTACTCCCAGAAAAACGCAGACCACTTCCCAAACCTTTTACCCTCTTTAGGACCAAGATCGGTGATTTCCCCTACAATATACAGCTGTAGAGGTATTTTACTTCTTGAACACTAACATTGCATTATATTAATAATCATGGCAATTAAAGTTTCCTTGTACACAACAATTCTTCACCTTACCAAAATTAATTCCACCAAGCCAATGGCTGCAATGAACAAAGAAAAGACAGGAGATGTCAATTGTTAATGTATTTACAGCCCTGCTACAAGACTAAGTGCAAGCATTTAAAAAAATAATCATCAAAATGCAACATAAGACATTATGGTCAACATGGAACAGAATCAAGGAAAGCAATGAATATCTTTACCGCTATAAAAGAGAGATTGAAAATTGGGCCATTCAATTCCCACAGGTGAAATGGGAGTTTCCTTTTATGTGAAAAATTGGTGATGACAAAGGTTTGATGGAGACATCAAACCACAGGTAACCCAAGGTCTCTAGGCACCATCAACATGACATTGCGTACAAGTAACAGCGTTATTACAAGAGTTTGTATGAGACTGTAACGATCGTACAGAATAGTTCAAGAGGAAAAATAACATCGACTGTAATCCTCTCCATTTATAATTCCTATATACGGAGAGGAATATAGAGAAGCTAAAACTAGCTAGAATCGTTCTGAAACGCCTCCAAACGCCATATACATTATGTAAACTGACAAGTTACACAGACAACAAAAACAGATAAGTCAATGTTATTGTTTTTCCCCTTATTTTGAACTATTCTGTATGATCGTTCTACTCCCATACAAACTCTTACTGTATAATAACACTGAACTACACAATGTCATGTTGACCGTGCCCAGAGTCCTAGGACTACTGTACCTGTGGTCAAACATGCAACAGAATCACGCCTCTGCTCAGACTGAAAGTACACATGGGTATCAATATTGTATCCATGGCAAGGCATGCCAAGAATTTCATTTGTTGTAAATAAGCCATCAGCTACATGTAATTGTATCTTAAGGACGCTCGTGCCCATTGCTACTGCGCATCTTTAGTGCGCACGCTATTCATTGGGCACGAGCGTGCCACATCATTTTCAAGCGCGTGCACCGTGTTGAAAACTCAACAAAATATAGAGCTGATGAACTTTGCGTTAACTTGGTGTGCGAATATTTTTTGTTGGATGCTCGGTGACCCCCACTTTTTTTCGGCAGATCACTTCCTTTTCTGATTCTATCCATTATACTAAAAAAACAAAAAAATCTCTACGTGGCAACTTTAATTATTTCTATTAAACTATTCAATTAGGGTCGAATTGGTACATGGATACAGGTGTGTGTGACTTAGAAGTTGTAGCTTTTAAGGCTAATTATAGCTAATTTAATGACATGTAATTATGTAGCAAAGATCCATGAAATAGGCCTATATGTGCTGTGCTAAATACACATAACTTAGATATGATTCTTTAACTTACATATTTGCCGATAGTAATGAATCCGGCCAGAATTGCCTCGAATGACTGGAAATCTTAGAAATGCTATGGTCTGTGCTGCCGGTAGTGCGTCTTATCTTGAACATGAGTTCGGTGACCCCCAATTTTTTTTTTAACGTACTTTTTAATCTATAAATCTTATTAATTACTTTCTACCTGCAGGCAAAGTTTAAAGAAGCTCTGTGTGTGGGAAGTTTTTGGGCGCAAATGTCCTAAAGGGTGTTCGCGCCCCAAAGTTCCCATGTGCAGATTTTTTAAAAAACTTTGACTACAGGTAGAAAATGATAAGATTAGCTAAAAAACGTAAAAAACAGGGGTCACAAAACTCGTTTTGAAGATAAGGCCTATCACTGAACATAGCATTTCAAGTATTTCCAGTCACTCGAGGCGATTCTGGCTGGATTTTTTACTATCGGCATATATTTACATTTGTAAGGTGGCTAAAA
>JAHPZR010029012.1:0-15975 GCA_019787425.1 Platygyra sinensis | reverse complement strand
ACTCTGGACTCTGGACTTCTGGACTCTGGACTCTGGACTCTAGGACTACTTTTTTTAAATATATATAGTTTTTAATTGTTAAAAGGCATCGCGACGGAAACAGTTTTCAAAGTGAGAAAAATCCTTCTCCATTCGACCTTGTGCAGGCGTGAGAACATAGTAACAACCGATTATTGAAGAATCTATGTTGTAGTCCAATCTGTTGAAAGACTTAAAAAAAGTGGTATTCTGTCGTTCTAAAAATAACATGCCGGTCGAGGAATTATAATCTCCCTCGAGAGGGTTTTCGAAGCGGTTAGAGACGAAAAACTAACTTTCACCTCGTAGCCGTCTTGTTGGAAAAAAAAAAAATGCAGAAAAGATCCGAAGGACGAAAATCGGAAAAACTGTGTATATAATAAGCGGCTAACAGACGCATACAATGTGGCAAGAAAGTAAACCGTAGGTGCTTGTAATCAACGGACACGGCCATTCACACCATGCTATAAACATGATAAAAATTCTTTACACAACCAAAGGGCCAAAAGCCGGCGGATAAAGACGATATTCGTAAAAGAGCACGTGCAACTTTCCCTAAGCTCACCTGGCGGCGCATTCGGTGGCGCTTTCGTGGATAAGATTACGGCTATGTTTTAGTTAAAATATTTGGTCGTCAATCAAGACGACACATGCGCTTTAATCGTTGACAATGGCCCTTTAACAAGAAATAATGAAAATATTCTGAAGCACTTGGCCATTATAAATGGTTGGTTCCTTTTGAACCTCGTGAAAATGGTAGTTTCCCCAAATGCTTCTTCAAAGGTTTTTGCCATGCAACAATAAGACCCTGGTGACCCTAATCGACTCCGCGAGAAATTATATTTTCAAATTGTTACAAAGTAGCAAAGTCGCAATAACACAACACTAATTAATTATTGTTAACGTATGACCCTCTTGTTGTTCTGAAACGTGATTTACTCCGTTCGCTTGTGTGAAACATAACGTTTGGTCATCTGCCTTACAATTATAGTTTGTTAAACGTCTGCCAGAAAAAAATTATTCAAAACTATCATTCATTTCTCTGTTGTCACTATCGACCTAACGGCAACGAACTCCAAACATTTTTAATCGCCAGGTTAGCACTGATTCAGGCTACTACCCCTTCAAACCTGGGCGTTTTAACCTGACATTTTAAGTTTATTAGATACTAGGAACTTTTAAAAAAAAGGACATAAGAAACACTTCTCAGTTTTCTAAACGTTTCAGGATAACGATCCAACTGGGGACTACCATTACCCAGAACCTTTGATACTCTGTCTTGATAAAAATCTTGTGATAACTACTCTCGTTCATTCATGGACTACGCCCTGATCAGGGATGCCAATCTTCGGTGCTCTTTATACCCGTGATGGATTAATTATTTTTTTCCCCTTAACTCCACTGTAATATAAACTATTAACATTTTTTGCGTATTGTGGTTTAAACGATTGTGATAGGATCGTATTTTAAACATGAAACCAGTGAAAATTTCCTTCGACGCAAAGAGATAAGCATGACAGGTAAGCCGGCTTCTAGCGTGGTGCTACGTCACCCACAAAGGAAAGGCAAGCGTTATCCGAAGTGTCATTGCGATAAGGATGTATTTGATAAAGACTCGCATGCAAATCATGTACTAGGAATTTCGAGGTTTTTTGTGATACTTATCTGTCCTATTTACCATTTAAACAAAACAAAGATAAAGGAAAAAAATAATTTTTCCCGGTAGTTTGTTCTTGATAAAGATCTTGTGACAACTACCTCTCCTTTCGTTCTGGACTACGTCGTGGCCTGGCCTTTTGTTTTGCCTTCAGGGATTGGCAATATGTCCTCTTCACCCGGTGATTGTAAAAAAAAAACTTTTTTTTCCCAATCTCCACTGTAATATCAAATCTTAACATTGGTTCTGCGTATATCTCGTTGAAATCGTTGTGATTGATCGTATTTTAAACTTGAAACCAGTACAAATTTCCTTCCGAAAAGAAATAATGCGTGACTATTAGGCCCGACTTCTAGTTTGGTGCTAAGTCACTCACAAAGGACAGCCTTTTTCCGAAGTATCATTTGATTAAGGACTTTTTGATAATCATGTACTAAGGAAATTTCTGTTTATTGTGTGATCCTTTTATCTCTCCTGTTTGCCATTCTAACAAAAACAAAGAATAAAGGAAAAAATAATTTTCCCGGTAAAGCTTTGTCTCTGATAGAAAACTGTGATAACTAACTCTCGTCCAATCGTGGTGGTACGTCCTGTCCGCCTGTTTCGCTTGTAAATCATGCGTGCTGTTTAGGCATTATAAAAGGAAGAGAAAAATATTCTCCCGACAGTTTGTGCAAGAGAGCGATTTCCTGTTGTTCACTCGCTACGAGCCAACATAAATTAAGAAAACACGTTACGAGCATAGCTTTTGGCTTCAAGTCCAAACACTACGAACGTTCTTAATTCATTCCGGGAGCAGGGTCCCTTAACAACTGCATTCAAGAACGGAAAATGGCGCACACTCAGGCGTTACCCAGTGATCCCCAGGTAAGTTTGGTTCTGACAAATGAGCTGAACGTCGGATGCTCGACCAAGATTTGGATCTGTCTATCCGATAGTAATACGTGGATTTCTGTTTCATTTTAAGTGAAGAACGGAATGCAATATTGTTAAGGATCGGATAATAGCCAATTGGATGACTTGCAGGAAACATCGAGGTAAATGAACTTACTTGTATTTAGAACGATTTGTACAGTTTTTTCCGGGCCATTTTTGGCACCATTAAACAGGGGGTTAAGTACTCTCAGCCTTGATATGGGTATGGTGTTTTTAAGCCGGGAAGCCACTTTTTTCAAAGAAAAAAAAAAAAAGCCTTCTCACAAATTACGTTTACGGTAATTTAGCTCATTGGATTGAACTAGAGATCCAATCATAAGGCAGGTCTCTGAAACATGGAATTTTTATGTAACGTTTAGGTCATTAAATAGCGTCAGGTGTATTGAAATAAGGGTAGGGAATATCGGGGCAGAATCTAGGGTCATAGATAAGGGTAAGGGGGATTTTTGGGGGAAGCGAGGCCGCGCACCACCGCAACTGAAATGTTTCTCAAAGAGAGCCGTCCCTCCCATGGTGTTTAGTTTTGGCAGCGACCACCACGCTCTACAACTATAGGATGGTCATTAGAACATTTATCTAAGGTTTTGTCAAAGGAGGAAGAGTATGGATCATTTCACATTTCTGAATAGCGGACTGATCGCGAGTAGCGAGTAAAAGATTCCAGAGTGTATAGATGGTTTTCACTGTCACGCAATATAAACTTAATCGAAAACCATTCAGTGGATGAAGTCAAGAATTTGCCATGTTATAGGAGCTAAATAAAGAGGACACTTCGCCGAGGTTAAGGCCTGTGCGTTATCCCAAACTTTAGACATTCGATATTTGCCTAAGTGTTCGAATTTATGGAGCTCAGTACGGAGTCATCATATTTGGTACACCGATTTTGCGCCGGAAAATGGTCTACACATCTGTAACTCACATAGGTCAACTAGAGGATTGGTAATCTAGAGGACTGATTATCAGTACTGAAGTGACAAACATTTACACAAACACTTTTGCAAATACTTGAACTTCTCAAATGATTGAAAATCAAAAACGTGACAGACGTGATCGTAATTTTATGTTACGCACATCTAGGAGACTCTAAAATACAAAATGCGCTGGTTTCCAAAAGAAAAATCCTGTTGATCTGAAAAGTCGTACGCAGATATGAAATTATCACCCCTTGTGGAATATTTTTTTTTATATTTTATTATTATTATTATTATTATTATTATTATTTTTATTTATTTATTTATTTATTATTTTTTTTTGGGGGGGGGGAGGGGGGGCTATAATGGCCTATACGGGGAGGCCCCGCCCGAAAGAGGTACCTTTTCAGGTTTTAGGTATAAATAAGGGTAAGGATTTCAAAAGTCGAGGGCATATAAAAGAGTGGGGAAATCGGTCATTTAAGTATTTAAGAGGGCCTTTAATAGACGCACTTTATGGCATTTCTTCTTTTTCTTCTCCCGTAATATTGTTCATTATTAACTTCATTACAAGGGCTTAGAAAGGGGGTGCTGTGTTCTAAAGTATGCAAAAGGGGTAACTTTTCTCAATAAAAGGTATATAAAAGGGTATTTTTTTCTGCCAAAATGGTATAACAAAAGGGTAAGGGGTTGGACCTCGAAAGCGGAGCCTCCCAGTATTAAACTTTGTTAAGTACCCCACCCCCCCCCCCCCCCCGCACCCCCTTCCCGGGGCACAGTATCAGCTTTAAGCTTTAATTATATTCGTTCCCGGTGGACGAAATACGCAGGGCATTGTACTAGCATAAATCAAAACATTTGTGGCTCAGTTTAATACCTTGTTATGCAAATGAGACAAAACACATTTAGACGGCTTTCTGAGATATGGCACATCGAAGAATGAGAAGGCGGGATATGTGCTTCATTGTTTCCGCCCCTTAAGCTTTTCACGATTTTACTGTTTTAACCTGATTTTTTTTTCGTTTCAATTTTTTTTATTTTTCAGTTCTGATCACAGTGATGACGTTATCTGTTTGGGGGTCACCAAGACAGTCATAGCTCGTTCTTTCACAGATCAAACGTGAGTTTCAACATGTTTTGCTCCTTAATATATTCTATTTCTAGACGCGAGTGTTTTACTGGAAAATACACCACTCGTAAAATTCATAGGAAATTACATTGTTTACCATGCACAATTGCTGCTAATCTGGCAATCTGACTGGCTAATTTGCCGTTGTAAATAAGAGTTCATACCACGCTTCTCGCGTCAATGTATCACGCAATGGCTTTTTCAGCTCGCGCTCTGAAAAAAAATTTCTAGGACGTTGTTATTGTGGTAAAAAAACAATCGAAATGTGGTTCATCGTGGTCTGTACACTAATCTACAGATGCGGACTCACTCGGCTGCGCCTCGTGAGTCCACAAAATTGGCCACTGTGATGACGCGTGTCGTTGTCGTTAAGAGTACAGACCACTCTAAACCACATTCAATTGTTAAAGGGGACTCGAGTGGCTTATTTCCATGTCCTCACTAGGAAAGATATCGATGATTTCAATGATATCAATTTTGCCTCTCAAATTATACTTTCATTCGTTGAAAAATGATCGAAATATCTTCGGGTCTTCCTCGAAAGTCTTCGGCAATCGTCGGAAATTTTCGGAAATTTACGGAAAATGGTCGGGAACGTTCGTCTGGCCTTCGGAACAGTTTTGGCAAATCTTTGGAAATGTCTGGAAGTGGTCGGAAATCTTCGGAAAATCGTCCAAAACGCCGTCATCAATATGTCTATAAAGTAAAAAAAAAAAAAAAAATTACACCTAAGCTCGAAGGTATGAATTTTATGTTCTCGTAGCAAGAACACTAGCTCACTCGTTCGTTGCCACTCGAACATGAAGTTTATATCCTCTCGCCACCGTGTAATATCCCTATATAGTCCATTAGCGCGTGGAACTATTCATGTATTGTTTTATATCGAAATCCACTACCCCCGCCCCCCTCCAAATCTTGGGATCTTCCTCGGTTATCTTGGGCATGGTTCGGTTAATCGTAAACTTTCGCAAATGCCCGGGTAATGTTGGGAAACGTCCGGAAATCTTTAAGAAATGGTCAATACATTAGCACAATAACACCTGCGTTCAATATCATTACTTTTTTCAACCTTGAAAATCCTTCAAAAACTTTTCAGTATACATTCCCTAAAAACTAAGTCCCTGATTTTCATGTACAGAGATAGATAGACAGACGCACAGACATGTTCGAGTTATGTACTAAGTGATTATATTTTCTATCCTTCTCTGTACAGCGAGGGTGTTTGCCATAGTGAAAACGGTTCTGAGAATGACATTATATGTTTGGATGAGGAATTATCCCAACATAGGCAAGTATTCTTAACAAGCTTAATTTCTACCAGTAATACAATACATTCCTTAGTTTTCAGACCATATAATGCTCAAAAATCTAAACTAACATCCCTTTTTCTCCTTTTAGTACAAGTGGCTACGTTGACGATCGTCCCAGTTCTCTATACCCTATTAAAAAAGAAGGCTATGACTCGTCATCTGATGAGCTATCTGAGGTATTTGTCACTTTGTTTGGAATTATGTTATTCTATTCCCATCGGCTGCTTTCATTTCTTAAGGTCGCGAGGGACTAATATTAAATTACTTGTAATGGCTTTTCATGCGACACGCATCCTTTTGTTTATAAATCTCGCAATCAAGTCAACGGCTGGTCCTTTGCCTTATTCTAATAAGACACTGCGATATAAGGAGCACAAACCCCGCAAACATGAAGAAATTCACAGATAGTATTCAGTCTTAAGTTATTCTACCAGAGAATGAGAATCGAAGTGGCTAGCTAATTTTTTGAAAAGCGTAAACGTGGCGAGGCCTACAATGTTTGTGTATTTCGTTATCATATTCTTTAAAAAGGCATACCGGTAGGTAAAATGTACGTATGTATGTTTTTCTTGACAGGGTAGCACTTCCTCCGATCGCCAGAGCTCTGAAGATTATAGCGATAGTGTGGAGTTATGGAACGATGATCCAATGCTACCAGTTTTTTCAGCGGGCCGCCGAAGTGGGATAACGACAGAAGAAGCAGTCGACATCCTCCTTAACTCGCACATTGATTTCTCGAAAGTGGCACGGGCTGTACCGACTTCAGTGTCTAAGAATATGGTTTTTGTTGTTGATATAGAGGCACCCCATGTTAAGACTGTGAAGAGCCTGCTAGCTGACGACCTTGGAGTCTGGACAGGAACAGGTACTAAGACGTCTTACTTCAGTCTACGAAGTCAAATCCTCTCACCAAAGTATCCGAGGCTACGTTCGGTGTTGTTGGTGTTTATCGATGCACACGATCTTTCTACCGCAACAAAAGCGATCCAGAATTGCTTCAAATTATCATACATTTACGAGGTTAGTACCTAAGTTTGACTTTTTGCTAAATGGTGATCAACTGTTGGCTATTTATTGGTTATGAGCTCTCGGTAGGACTCTCTTTTATTACGTCAAGTCTTTTCCTCCCAGGAATGAATGATGCAAATTTTCACCTTACAACATCAATACATTGTCTTGCACACAGGTTATGAGAATAAGAAAAGCTTATTACCTAGGAATTATAGTCTTGACGAATCACCAAATTCTCATTGACCTATGACCAAGACCAGAAGTTGGTACAGAAATGAAACCAAATTATCATTACTGTCAATAAATTCATTTATACCCTGCAATCAGTAAGGATAATTCGGTAACATTCAAATCTTGGGTGTGAAAGAATTAAATTGTCGTCTTAAAGTCAATAATAAAGCTGAGTAGTTCAAAAATTCTTCGGCGTTTCTTCAGAAATCGTCGGAAAAGTTCGGCAATGATCGAAATGATTTGTACGACCTTCGGGCACTTTCAAAAAATCTCGGGAAATCGTCGGAAAATGTTCGGAAAACTTCGGCAATTCTCGTAAATCTTCTCAATTAGTGTTTTAATATAATACACGTGACAATACATGCCTGCTTGGAGAAAGAAATTTCTCTTGAGTGTTCAACTCTATATCACACGATATCCAGTTTAACAACCCGAAGAGAGCACCCATGAACCATTCTTTATACTTTGGAGACACTTTCCACGCATTGCTGCTATTTTTTATGAGTATAAATTTACCGTAGTCTATTGTGAATCCGTAAATTTGATTGGCTATATTACCGTTGACTATCTGCTGATAGTCAACAGGTACGCTTCAGTGCACATCACGCATTACGTTTGAACCTGATGTAACATAATCAAACAGTTCTTTTCTACGCGTTACTTACTTTTTTTTTCTTTTTATGCAATGAGGCTACGGTAATTTATACTAAAACAATTAGACTACTCGCCCTCGTTTTCTACGAGCGATAGTCAACTCGGCTGCGCCTCGTTGACTATCTGCTCGTAGAAAACTCGGGCTCGTAGTCTAATTGTTAAATAGTAGAATAATACTAGTATACTAATGCAAATGCTGTAATCTGATTGCTGAGCCATTGCACACTATCAGCCATTAGTGTGCAGTGCCTGGAACTCGTCTACGAAATGGCCAAAGTTTTTTCGTTTTGCCCCCGGTTTGTAGGAAAATTGGGATGAAAATGGACGATTAAGATCCCGAGAAGTCTTAACGAAGGACATTTACGTTTCTTGACTTAAAAAGAAGGCTGAAATTATTGAAAAAAAATGATGCGCGCGCGTGCACGACTTCAATTTGAAATGCCAATTCAGTCCGGGCGATCCTTTTAAGGTGCAAAGTTTAATAATAAGTCGAGAAATAATTGGAAATCGTAATTTGAAGTAAACTTTAGTAGAATTCTACTAAAGCAAGTAGATTATTCGCTCTCGATTTCTATGAGGTGATAGTTGATTCGGCCTTCGGCCTCATAGAAATCTTGAGCTCATAATTTAATCGTTTAATATAGACGTACTTGACCTCGAGATTTACAAATTGGTTTTAGGTGGGGACGGAAAACAACACAACCTGGCCTTGGTACAGTATGTGTTTGATGGTGTCAGAAAGGGAGGTCAAAGTCAAGCCGCATGGTAACAGCAAGACCACCAAACCTTTTTACCGCACATCGGAAAAAAAACAAGCACAGGCTCCGGGAATTGGCAGACACATATCCGCCTAAAGATGTTTTCCATAAAAGTCTTGAAGAAAGTGGTGGAATCCTGAAATTAAAATCAGCAGGAGGACACGCACGCGATGTTAAACAGATTAAAAATATCAAGCTGAAGAGTCAAGAAAAGGAAGGCGATGACTTGTTGAACTCATACAAATGCTAAAAGAGGATGCCCGGGATCCTGAAAGTGCTTTCGTCAGGAAAGTAGACAACTCTTCCGATCCTTGCGTAGTTCTCGCCACCAACCAACAGCTACTAGATGTTGAACGCTTCTGCACAAATCCTGCTAAATTTTGTGTGCTAGGAGTAGATGCCACCTTCAACTTTGGAAAATATTACGTCACATTGACAACATACCGCCACTTGCTCCTGCGGACCAAAGAAGGTTCTCATCCGGTACGAATTGGCCCCACACTGCTTCATCACAAAAAAGAGTCTGGCAGCTACTACGAGTTGTCCTCCACAATGGTGAAGCTCCACGCACTTACACAAAATGTCCTAGTATACGGAACCGACGGTGAAAAAGCTTTAGCGGAGGGATTTGGAAGGCCGCTGCCGTACGCACTGCACCTGATGTGTGACATACATGAATGAGCAAAGGTAACCGTGAAAAGGGCTATTGGCTGAGCTAGGGATACCAACAGGCCCAGCTGAAGAATATCGACTGGAAATTTTTGGCAAAAATATCGGAAGTAAGCGACAGCCTGGGTTGATCGATTCCTCATCTCCTGAGGAGTTTGACGAAAAAATGCAGTCATTGACCGAAACGTGGACGAAACGTCATCCTCAGGGCCAACGGTTCCTGTCTTATTTCCTGAAGTACAAGGCCGGTCCTATTAAGCAAACAATGACAGCTAACTTTCGTTCCATGGCCGGCCTGGGTTTCCCGCCAAGTGTGAACTAACTCTGTTCTACAAAGAGAAAAATCCGCCACTGGAAAGAAGCAGTTGTCTCTGCCCCGATGTGTGCGCATGATACGCACAACTGTCAAGCGACAGCGAACAGAAGAAGAATTGAATCTCCTGGGAATAGGAGAGTTGAAACTTGATTCGTTGTATGAAGACCTCGCAGGTCACGAAACTGTATTCTACAAAAAAACCGAGCAGCAGAAAGTGGCTGTACTCAAAAAATTCAAGAACCAGCAAGCCAAATCGCAAGATGTTATTTCGCAAATCTCTGGCAGTGATGATTGCACGACTAGCAACCCGCTATCCGTTTCTGCTGAACAAAGTGGAATCATTCGCGTACCTTTCGAAATCCTGAATCAGATTTTCCAAAAGGCTGGTGTTCTTGTGTCACGCGCTAAAGAAGCCATTGTAGCTGCACCCGGTGCCAACGCCTACACCCAACACTACGTTGAATCAGAGCAAGGTTCTCCATATGTCGTAACCACAAAAAATTCAAAGCGTTCAGGCGTTTACTATGAATGCAACGGAAACTGCATTTCCTTTGCAGCCTACAACCTGTGCTCCCATACCTTAGCTGTGGCCGACCTTGAAGGCAACTCAGAGACATTTCTTAATTGGTACAAGTTGAACAAACAGGGCCCCGCAAATGTTTCAGCACTGTCACAAATAGATTTACCATCTGGTCGCGGCACGAAGCGTACAAAATCCACACAGATTCGAAAGGGAGCTAAAAACACAAATAAAAAGGCAAAAACTGTGATTGAGAATTATATCGAGTCAACACCAGCACCAGCACCAGCACCAGCACCAGCACCAGCACCAGCACTACCACAAGTAGCATACCTGTCGTCACCAGCGTCTCTCCAGCGGTTACTTGTTCTACCACATCGCCGCCTCAGTTAGGAAACACCTCAGAATCAAAGGTTGAAACCCAATTACGCGTAAGTTCAAAATATTTTCATTACTTTCTGATTCCATCCTTGCAGAGATCAATATCTAGTATTGTTTTTTACAAATATAGTCAGCTATATACTGTGAAACAGACTGGTGAAGAGAATATCACCACGGAATGTTTATAATTTACATAAAAGAAAATGTATGGCAGTCATTGCAGATAAGTAACAATTAGGCAAGGGTTAAAAAAATAGACAGTCGATGAGCTTACTGCCGCGGCCTGCTATTAACTACATATCGTGTTTAACCGCCTTGAAATAGCAACACTAGAAATTACTCACAACTAAAGATAAGTGCAACCACGCTGTGACGAACAAAACCAATAAATTTTAGCGCAAAACTTGAAGAGAACAAAACGTATTAGGAGAAAATTACAATACCTGTACTTCAAGGGTGCTTGAAGGGTACTTCATTATTCGTCCTTACTCATGATGAAGCACCAGAAAATATGGTTTATTACAACTTGAGAGCATTTGTCCACACTTATCTTAACACATCTAACCAGAATTAATCAATATTCTATTTGTGACCTCTCTTGACAAAGGAAGACGAACCGACGTTTCGGTCAAAAAAATCCATGATAGCTGAAAATTGAATGGGAACAGTTTTGTCGAACTTTTCTTAGGAGATTTAGATGAAAAAAAATGACCTCGGCAGACTACAGAAGAAAACGAAACAAAAAAGAAAGCGAGACAGTGCGGAGACCCGATAATTTATTCTGTGTCTCAATGAACCACGAAACAAATACGTGCTATAGCAGCACATTAGATAAAGAAACAGTAATCTTATTGGTTTTTCTAAAACAAAGCTGGCATACAGTACACGTATCATGTGGGTAAGCTACCAAATCGATAAATTCATTTTGACACTTATGTCAAAGTTATGTCAAGTTATACGAGAGTGAAGTCGAATACACTTCAATTTCCCTAAAGTTTCTTTGGTTGTGACTTCCATGGTCTTAATGGCATTTTAGTAGGGTTATGAATCGGCCTATATGCATGGATGAAAATTGATGTTGATCGAGTTTGAGACCAAACGGCTTAGGCCAAATATACCGTCGGCTAATCACAAAGCGATAGATCGATTGTGAAATCAAATGAATGAAATGGAACCTTCATTTTTGTGTCTGGATATTTGTACGGGTAAATATTTTTGCATATATTACCTCTTTTAAAATTTTCATCAATCTGTGCAATTATATTTCCAGCAGGATTTACCACCCGGACCTGACATTACACTATCTCCACCAAGAATGCAGGAGGGGGCGTACCAACTTGGCCTTCTACACTTTTGTAGCCCACTAGTCAGGAAGTGTTATGGTTGTGGCCAGATGCTAAAGAGCCGAAATGGCAGTAATAATAATCTGCAAATCCCTCCTACCCCTCACGACATGGTGATCATCACTGCCATGAGGCGACAATATTGGCAGAATGGCGTTCAGAAGCGAGGCCACCTTGGAAACGTATATTTCCATTGTAACGTCAAGTGTGTAAACATAGTTAATAGAGGGGACTGGTTAGGAAGCCCGGCAAACATCAAAAGAGCAAACAAAGACGCCAAGATTCATGTTGGAAGGTCCACGACCCTGCACAATCTTTTGTTTTACACTCATACACTATGCATGAATTACGTAACCAACACTTTTTCTATTGGTTGGTTCCTCATTTCGGAGTAAACAACTATTGTGTTTTGTGCAGGGTCAGAGCCCAAAAAGCGAACAAAAACATAAAACAAAGAACTTTGACGAGTTTCATAACCATTCCCCTCAATTAACTATGGTGTAAAGTTGATGCAGCCAGCCTTCATACCCTTTTTGGTAGTTATCCCAAGCGCTCTCCGTCCGCATTTTGTCACCAGTACATCAACAGCACATTGCTAACGAGTTACAAATAGTTTAATTAACCCCCCAAACAATGTTTCTGAGATTGTGTTCAATCGCTTCTAGTATGAATCTTTTCACGAAGGCAGACAGGGCGTAATCCAGAAAGTACAAGAGTGGTTATCACAATTTTCAATCTTTGTTCTATTAAATAGTCAATAGGACATATAGGTATCACAAAGAGCCAGAAATTTCCTAGTACATGATCATCAAAACGTCCCTATCATAACACTTCGGAAAACGCTTTCCTTTGTGGGTGACGTAGCACTAAGCTAGAAGTCGGCTAATGTCATGCATTATTTCTTTTCGGAAGGACATTTTACTGGTTTCAACGGTTTAAAATTCGATCAATCACAACCTTTTTAAAACCAGAATACACAGAAAACGTTAATATTTTATATTACAGTGGAGTTTAGGGAAAAAAAGAAATTAATCCATCACGGGTAAGGAACACCTGATCAGGGCGTAGTCCATGAATGAACAAGAGTAGTTATCACAAGATTTTTATCAAGACAGAATATCAGAGGTCTGGGTAATGTAGTCAGTTGTATCGTATCCTATAAGTTTAGAAAACTGAGAAGTGTTCTTTATTTTTTTTTTTAAGTTCTATTATCTAATAAACTTAAATGTAAGTTTAAATGCCCAGGTTTGAGGGTTAAGTAGCCTGAATCAGTGCTAACCTGCGATTGAAAATGTTTGGAGTTCGTTGCCGTACCGATAGCGACAAGAGAAATGAATGAATATTTTGTAATAATTTTTTTGGCAGTAGTTTGCAAACTAAATTGTAAGCAGATGACCAACGTTATGTTTCACACAAGCGAAGAGAATAAACCACGTTTCAAACAACAAGAGTCTACGTTAACAATAATTATTAGTGTTTGTTATTGCTATATTAAATATCAATTGTCTTTTTATAGGTATACTTTGTAACAATTTGAAAATATAATTTCTCGCGGAGTCGACAGGGTCTACCAGGGTTATTTTGCAGCATTCTTTGAAGAGCTTTGAAACTACCAATTTTCGCAGGTTCAAAAGGAACACCCATTGTATAATGGCCAGTGTTTCAGAATATTTTCATTATTTCTTGTTTAACGGCCATTGTCACGATAAAGCGCACGTGCGGTCTTGATTAACACCAATTTTTTTTTTAACTAAAATATGCCGCAATATTATCACGAGCGCCACGAATGCGCCGCAGGTGAGCTTAGAGTTGCACGTGCTTTTCGAATATCTCTTTTCCTGTCGGCTTTTGGCCTTTTGTTTGTAAAGAATATTTATCATGTTTATGTTGTGTGAAGGCCGTGTCCGTTGATTACAAGCACATACGGTTTACTTCTTCCAACTTGTATGCGTATTTGCAGCTATATATACAAAGATTCCGATTTTCGTCCTTGCATCTTTCCTGCATTTTTTCTTTTTTTATTCCAACAAGACGGCTACGAGGTGAAAGTAGCTTTCGTCTCTAACCGCTTCGAAAACCCTCTCGAGGACATTGTAACTCTCGACGGCACTTATTTTAAAACACGGAATACCACTTTTAAGTCTTTCACAGATGACTAAATAGTTCTTCAATATCGGTGTTACTATGTTCACACGCCTCACAAGGTCGATGGAGAAGGATTATTCTCACTTTGAAAACTGTTCCGTCGGATGCCCTTTAACAATTAAAAAATATATATATTTAAAAAAAGTAGTCCAGAGTCCAGAGTCCAGTCCAGAGTCCAGTCCTGGTTTTAGCCTATGCCGGGCCAGACGGGAAACCGTATGCCCTGACTGAGAGCCAAATGTCATATGGCTACTTAGTGAGTGTTTAAAATTTTGAAAATTCTGTTTGAACCTAAATAGGACGCGACTACGTAACTTCAGACGGCCGTGCGTGAGACAACTACAAAAAAGACTTCCACAACGAAAACTTTTCATGTATTTATTTGCTTGGGAATCCCGGAAGAAACCCACAATTCATCGATCAGAAAAACACGGCTACTTAGCAAATGCTGAGCCAACATTGTTGGGATATGTTGCGTTGAGATGTTGCTATCTTTTGGCCGGGGCCTTAACCTAAACAAGGAATCTACCTTATTCGTACTAATTTTCGCGGGCACTTCATTTCGCGATTTTGAAACACGAATATTTCGCGGGCATTAATTCTTGCGATTTTGCAAAAAATGATAAATTTGGGCCATTTAATTTCGCGAAAAATGACAAAATACAGACTTAGAAAACCATTTTTTTTTATTGAATTAACCAAAGAACAGATTGATAATTGCCAAATACAAAGAGCTTGTGTTGGCTAATCATAAAGAGCTTGACCTAATAGGACTGTTGATGACTGCACGAAAGACGTTTTAAAAGAGCTACATGTACAAGAAGAAGAATTGAGTGATTCGGATGAAGAAAGTGCTGAAGTAGAAGATAAACAGACTGACAATTACCATGTAGCTATAAACGCAGTTAATCATTGATTAAAGCAATTATAGAAGTGTATTAAATTTGGCGTGGTTAATTTTCGCGTATCCTAATTTTAGCGTGTCTTTAATTTTGAGATTTGTAAAAAATCGCGAAAATCGAAAATCTACTTATTGACTGAATGGGAGGGCCAGACGATAAAAAAGCATTTTATCATATGACCACTTATTGTAAAATTTTGAAAATTCTGTTTGAACCTAAATAGGACGCGACTACGTATGGTTGCTGTAGTCCCTGTGAACATTACATCAAAGACCCGGAACCTTGGTGTTACTATGGACGCTATGACTTCACCTTATCCAGCCATATCAATGATCCTTGTAAAAAAGCTTTCTCCTTTATCAACTCTATTGGCCGGAAGTATCTACCTCCCAGCCCACTCAAGCGATTGGTAAATGCACTCTTTGTTTCACATCTAGACTATTGTAATAGTCTCCTATATGGCCTGCCCTCCAATGAACTTGCTAAACTACAAAGAGTTCAGAATTCCACAGCTAGACTGATTGTGGGAGCTCGTCAATTTGACCATATGACGCCTATTCTGAGGGAACTCCACTGGCTGCCTATAGCTGCCAGACTGGAATTTAAGATCCTGCTGCTTACATATAAGTGTCTCCTGTGTGAGCTACTCAAGTTTTGCAACTCTTCACGGACACTTCGCTCTTCCATGCAATCCTTTTTCCGGAACTCGTACCACCCTAACGCCCTCTACTATTATTATTCAATTATTCATTATGGTGAGAGGGTGTTTGCCTTGGCTGCTCCTAAACTGTGTACTCTATACCTGAACATATTAAGGTATCAGTGTAACCCAAATGACAACATCGCGTAGTCGCTGCTTCACGGTCACACGTTTCATAAAACCCCCAATAAACATATATTTTCTGAAAGCTTAATAATTGCAGATTCCGATTATTACTTGAGATAAGGAAGAAATAAAACCCTTTCCTAAAATAGCGATTATTTCCCAAAAGTATGAAGTTTCATAAATTGAGTTCGTTTCCGGTCAGAATTTTTCGGGAGAAAGCGAGCGACATCGCTACGTTTTCTTCACACCTCGATCTAA
>JAHPZR010029011.1:0-101972 GCA_019787425.1 Platygyra sinensis | reverse complement strand
GTTACAAAGTGACAAATAATGCCTTGTAATAAACATAGAACAGAGGAGTAGCAGAAAACCCAGAGAGAATATGAAAGATTTAAACTGTTATTAATGTTTAGTACATAACATTATATGTGAATTAAGCAGTTTGAATGCCTCTCCATGACACCTGCAATCACAGCATATCATAAAGAGGTACAACAGGGAGTTGTCAGCCCTGCAAAGTGTGTGCCAATAAAAAAATTCTCAAAATGGGCCTTCCATTTACAGTGCTGCATGTATCTTGAACTGCAAATGAATAAAAGGGCTGTTTAGGTGGTCTGGGGGCATCCTCCCCTCGAAAATCATGAAAATTGAGGTCTTCTGAAATAAGATTTCCAGCATTCTGAGACCAAGTTAGCATGTCAGAGTACTATTGAGGTTAGAATATTGGGAAAGATACTTCAAAAAAGTGAAATGCTTGTTCCTGGACGAAAACGTCGCCCTCAGATGTCGACATTTTTGTCAGCTGGACACAATATGACGACATACCAGAAGACCGTAACAGAGTCTATTTAACTCCATTAACTTCATGAAGGGGTGGTAGGAGCATACAGTATATGAACTCCCTTGCAGGGTAGGTGACGGAAGTGGCCCGTTGAAAATACTAAGAAATTGCCTCTTACCAACTCAGTCTGAATCACTGTAGATAAGTTTAAAATGGACTTTCTCATCTACAGTATGGAAATATCACTAGTTCAACCAAATGCATCACTTATTAAAATAAGCATTCTGTTCTAGCTAGAGGAATTGTTTTAGTGTTACTTAATATATAAACGATTCAGCTGACTTTTGTTTTCTCAACAAAACACAACAGTCTGGACAGCACAACTGTACTTTTGGAGAATGTTTATATCCAAGTCTCTATTTTTCATGAACACGATCTTTATGCCCTTCACCTCGTTATTATTACACAACAGTATAGATATTAGCCTTATTACTGACTTTCCCACTTTACGTCTGGAACTGCTCCTTTTAATTTAGAGGGTTTCACCAAACCTCCTGAACCCTCTAGATCCACCCCAGAATGAATTCGTACCTTGCATGTACAGGAGGGATGTTTGGGATTTAGACTCTAAAAATTCCGTTCTATTGATGAAACTAGTATACAACTGTCTTGACTTGTTATTTCCAAATAAAATTTTGACACCCATCAACAACTACTCTAAGTCATCATAATAATTATGATGATAATAATTAATGACAGTGTAGCTGTTGAGAGGTGTCAAATTTTGTTTGGAAATAACAAGTTAAGACAATTACCTACTAGTTTCATCAATGGAATGGAATTTTTTGTCAAAATACCGAAATAATTATTAAAAATTGAAATTAGTGAATCTTTTAAGTAGGACTTGACATCTCTCATAGTTGGGGAGGGGTGGTCACCACAAATGGGAAGTCTATTCTGCAGGCTACTCACCACAAAGTTAGGACCAGTAGAAAGCTCTTGGCAGGTATGGAGTTCATTCAGAGAAATTTCACTGATCATGTGATCATCTGTGCATGGATCCCGCACACCCCAGCGCATGTCCACCACTTGAAATTCATAACCTTGTTCATGACAAAAGTCTCTCAGTTTTGGGTAAACTCTGCTCATCAGTGCATTGCGCTCAACTCTTGTGTCTGTATGTGAATCAACAATCAACAAATACATATAAAAGAGCAAGTCCCAAACATCATCATCTCAACAAACATGTTCCACTTCTCGATTAATTACACTTTTTTGAATAAGCACCTTGTTATAACCAGCTGATCTGACCTTTCTAAGAATGCTAGAGTGTAAGAGAGGATGGTTGCAAGGCTTTACACCATGCCTTTTGCCAACAACATCATGTGAAACTGAGGATAGAACATTTAATAAATCAAAGAAACTTTGAAAAGGGAAAATATAAAATTTGGAATTAAATTTTAAGTTACAAGGGTCAAATATTTGAAATGCAGAGAAAGATGTCAAGAAATTGATGATCATTGCAGTTATATAGTAACACAACTCAAGGACTTGTGGAATTACCGGTAAAGCCTTACGAAAGTTCAAACTTCAATGGAATTCAGGCTACCAAGCAAACTGCGAGTTGATCACATTGTGAGTTTATAATATACACCATACCAGAAGGTGAGGGTGGTAAAGGGGGGGTCTAGATCACGTTTCACAGAAAATGAAACGGTCTTTTCACAATTCACGAAAAACAAAGACAATGAAAATCACGGTTCATGGTGAATTTAACATTTTTTGTTTCACGGAAAGTAATTTTGCAAAATCACCCTTCACGGCTACTATGAAAATCATGATTCACGAGGAAAAAAATAGCCATTTCACATTTCACTGGGAAAAAAAAGGGCTGATCACGAGTCATGAAAATATCCTTTATCACCCTCAGAAGGTGGGGAAGAATGCAAGAAAATACTGTTTATGAAAAATCATATATTGGAATATTTGAATATGTGTTTGAATCCTGTTGAAGCCTGAATCAGGCTTTTATTTCACAGCTGCTTAACTTACAATATTATTATAACAGTGATCACTGATGCCTTCAAACTTTAAGTTGGTTACCAATGTTGTTAAATTCATCACGTTAAGATTTTTCAAGATTACTTTCAATAAATTGTTTATTAAGAGGCTTGAAAGTCCACTGTGCATAACATGTTTTTAAGTGTGAGACTTCAAAACAGAAATCTACAGGTTTGTAACTTCCATCATCTTCTTTAATTTTTATTTTATGACTTGAACCTAAACTGCTGTTTACCTGTGAATGTGGAACTGGTGAATATTCTCACCATCTTGGCTGTGTTAGGAATTGCTATGTCCATGTTTCCAGACAAAATCTGTTGATACAGCTCATCATCTAAAGAAAGCTGGTGTTCTGTTGATGATTGTGTCACACACATGTGAAGGTCTGCTGCAGTTTCTACATTGATTCCTTGGTTACCATCTTTCTCATCTTTTCCATGGTTAGTTTCTAGATCTGAAGAGGTATCTTTGACATCTACACCATTAGCTATAGGAAGACAATTGTCTATGGCATCAGCTGTAGCAGGTGCCTCTTCCAGTGGATAAATGTCAATATCTGGCTTGTTGTTGTCTGGCACATGATCTATTGGACAAATCTCAATTTCAACATCATTCTCCTTCACTGTGTTCTCCTTACCATTTGGAGTATTCTCAGTTGATTTTGAAATTTGATCATCATGTTCGGAATCCTCCTTGTCCTTTTTACCAAAAAACTTTTTACTAAGCTTTGAGAACCGTTCTTCTCTGTCTGGTTTATTCTTTTTCCTTCCACAAAGCTCATCCAGGGAACTGCTGGATCCAGGAACAGCCTTCTGATGCAGTTCGTGTTCAGGAGTTTCATATTGTGGCAAGGAAAGTTGAAAATCTTCAATTGATGCTTCAACTTCCTCAGCTGAGGAAGCCCCCTGTTTTTCATGAGAATCTGCTGCTAATACGGGTAGCGATATGTTGCTTGCTCCTTTGTCACTGAGTAGAGGTTGAAAAGAAAAAAAAGGATCATGAATATTTTGTTAGTCTTTGGTGACCTTGAAAATTTTTGAGGCTTCATGTAGCTCTTCAGGAACCAATGCTTGAGGTGTAGCAGTCTTAATCTGATCAGTTCTTTGATAATACAGACTGCTCCACTTCTGATAACTGAAACAACTAGATGGCTCATTCAAATGACCTGGGCCAGGTGTAGTCTTCCTTGCAGCTGTTTTTAGTGTCGTTACACAACAATCAGGACAGGATCATTGTGTGACGACATTAAAAACAGCTGCAAGGGAGACTGGGCCAGTGGGCACCTGGAGTTTAAGTTTATTGAAAATTGGATAGGCATGGGAAGGAGCTGAGTGAAGCCTGGAGAGAGGATAACTGCTAAAGTTTCCAATAAATTATATGGGGAAGCTCTTCCTGAAAGGGTTACCTTGGAGGTGTATGAAGGATAAGAGATCTTCCCAGCTGAAGTATAGAGACAGACCTGTATATATGTGTGTACTATAATGCCTGATTTCAAACCGTGAAGGACTAGGTATGAGTCTGTTAATTATGGGATAAGCAACTATTGATCCATATAGTCAGAAAGAGCAGATAGACACTGAATCTCTTATTGCATGTACACGGTACATACTGTGGAGAGGTGATTTGACTGAAATCCTAACATCCTATCCCCCCACCCCCCCTAAAAAAATAAAATGTTGGTTAATTGTTAAATGTATATCATGAACTGATTATGTAAACGGTAGTTTCTTAACCAAATGCATTCCAGGACGATGTTTTTTCTTGTTCCTACTCGCAGACTTAGAAGAAGAGATAAAACATGGAATTCTTCAAGACAACTCTCCTAACTCACAAGCATTTTGGTTTCAACGCAATATCACAGATCTGATGGATAATGTCAAAAATAGCAGTGCTGCCAAGTATGTGGACTTCGAAGGAGTCCCAAAGAAACTTGGTGGCAAAGGAGAAACAAAAGGATTAGACAGACAGCCAAGACACTTCTAAAATCACTAAAGGAAAAGCAAATTTCCAAAGGACTTGCCAAAGACAACATTGTTTCCTACAACATCAAGTGGGCAGAGAAAGGGGTTGATACTCACTCGAATGAAGAACATGCTCGATACATTGAAAAATTGTGTCAGGATTTCTTTACCAAGATGAAAGACAGCATCCAGAAGGCTATCAAGGGGAGGAAAAATCCCAAACTTGATGATACATTGTTTGAAGAAGTTGTGCAACATTTAGCGTGCTGCAGGAAGATTTGTTCTTGTTGTTGTGTTCCAATAGCAACGCTGGATAGCATCAAGGGTTATGTCACTGGAGAAGGTAATACTCCTCTGGTTATTCATGGCCAACAAGGATCTGGTAAGACCTCGTTAGTGGCCATGGCAGCCAACAAAATTCAGTCGTGGATTGGGTCTGAGGCAGCAGTTATAGTACGATTCCTTGGAAACTACTCATCATTCATCTAAAGTTCACTCACTTTTGCAAAGTATCTGCCACCAGCTACGTATGGTGCTCAAAGTGGATTGCAAGAATGCCACACAGGTTTGTTGATATTGTTACTTGCAATCAGTGACTACGATTATTAGTCGTAATGCGCGACGGAAGTTTGGTCACAGGTTTAAAGATAAAATTCGTTTTGTTGTCACAGGCAACGGGCTCCGTTTTCAGTGGCAATTGTCGGCCTTTGACGTCCTTTGCAGCAAAGCGCGCGAAATTATAGCGACGCGACTGGCGACGCACGGCTGTTGATATTGTTACCAATGGAAACGAGGTACGTTGCCCGTGGCAACACCGTAAACTTCACCACCAAACTTCCGTCGTGCTATACTCCACTGATAATCGTAGTAAACCATTGTCGAAATTTCCTAAGCTCTGCCATTTCTTGGGCTCAAGCTCAAATTTCATTTTGCCAAACAAACATACTGTTCCATGTGCTTTGATGGCTCCCATTTGATTCAGTTCCCACAAAGCCTTCATGAACAGACCTACAAGTTTACTGGAAGTTTGTCTACGTAAGAGTTTCAATACGTCTTGCTTAAGTATCTTCTTTTAACAATTATAACATAGCTATGTGCTAGCGCGCGCTGTGATTGGCTAATTTTCTATGAAAAAGAAATGGATGGTTCATAGAGATGGTTCATGCTGACGCCATCGTCGGTGAAATTTCTTGCCAGCGAAAGTTTTTCTCACAACTTTTTTCGAGTAAAACTTAACTTTAGCTGTTACTAATAGCTAGTGTTTTTCAACATTTGAGTTGGGTTTCTCGATGACTTTGGAGACTTGGAAAATTAATGTGTCTGAAATGGTTGCAGAAACATCAGTGCTACCGGTGAAAACAACACGTGCACGTGTAGCGAAACGTGCTGTCAGTGAAAACAACACGTGCACGTGCACGTGCAGAACTTGCAATTTGATAAGTGCAGAAAAAGCGACTTTTCAGCGTGAAAAATGTCTTGCTATGTTATAAAAGCAATGGACAATGCCTAGCTAGCGTCCATCCAATTCGGGATCCACTTGGATAGTTGGGAGAGCACTTAGGTAGCTAGAGATGCTCTCGGCTGCGCCTCGAGCATCTCTTACGCTACCTTCGTGCTCTCCCAACTATCCGCGTGCATCCCGAATTGGATGGACGCGCGCTAGGCATTGTCCATTCCTTATTGGTTCATGCTTTAGCGTGCACTATCGAGTTATGGAGCACGCGGGAAGTTTGGAGAGCACGAAAGAAGCGTAAGAATTGCCCGAGGCGATAGCCGAGGGCAACTCTAGCTTCTTGAGTGCTCTCCAAACTTCCTAAGTGCTCCATAACTCGATAGTGCACAGCTAAAAGCATGAACCAATTGTTTTATAACATAGCCGGTGGAATTGTGCATAAAATCCTGAAAATCGACGCGAAAAAAATACAACAATATCAGAAGTGATTGTTCGCGGTAAGCGAAATATTAAAATAGGAATTGGTTTTGTTTCAATTTTTCTGTTGAAAGCTCGAGGTTAATATTTAACAATTCTATAACGGTAAAACTTAAGCTTACCTTTAAAGGTTGAAACAGACCAGTTTGTAATTTGTTTGGTTTTACCAGAGTGCCTTTCGGACAGTGAAGCGAATCGTGACGGCGCTGATGCTGAGTTTTTCCGTTGTTTTTCTCTTTTTCTGCCTCATTTAAGAACTCTAGCTCACGAGAAAAGGCCGGAAAATTGTGTTTGTTTTGGGACTAGTGAGTATCCATCATTGTAGCGAAATATAATATTTTTCCCCGCGCTGACAATGGCCGCTCGCTCGAAAAAGAATTCTGGCAAAGCGATTTGCTGACGCCATCAGCGAGCACTGTCGAGATTTGGAGCACGCTTACGTACAGTGAATTTGATTGCGTGACTCTGCTAGCTATGTTATAAATAATTCCTTTTTGGTTTCTTTAAATCATTACTCTTGGAACCCGATCGTTTCTACCTGAACCATTTTGAATTTAAGGAGGTGTGTACCAATCTACAGTAAGCAACTATAGCGCAACCCAGTTGGGTTTGATATACGTGTAACAGGGGTCAATAAGGTCTAATGAATTGAAAATTCCTCGCAGGGCTGTCAAAAACCTGGGGAAAGAATTTCAAAAACTTCTTCAAAAGGCCTCAGCCTCTCAGCCATTGGTGTTATTTCTTGATTCGCTTGACCAACTTCGCAGCTATAACATCAGGCGCGAGTTGTCATGGTTACCAGTAAAACTGCCTGCACATGTGAAGATTGTTCTCACTTGTTTGACTGGAGACCAAGCTTTTTCTTCCCTCAAGGTAGGTACTTATTTGAAGAATGAGATTTGAATTCTTGAGATGTCATAAGTGAAAGCAAAATAAGATTTTCGGAGGTAAGAGAAACAAGTTTCAATGACAAGACCGATAAATAAAACTGAAATTTTTTTCCCGAGAAGCGTGTGCGTGATTCACGTAAAGTTGTTACGTGCCGCTAACAGCATATGACGCATCTACCATGGAAACAAGCTGGTAATTATAAGTACCACTCCCTAAAAGTGTTACCCAAAACTTGTTTGAGGAAATCGAATAGTTAAACACATTTCTCGCGTTCGCTGGTTTCATTGCAAGTATGAATGTTTCCTAGAATAGAATTTTCACTTGTTCTTAGTTCCACCATACCTTTTTCAGGGCATTCTTTCCGATGAGAGCCAGTTCCTAGAGGTCCCAGAATTAACTGATGGGGAAGCAGTGGATATTCTAAAACTGTGGTTAAGTGATCACCACAGGAAGCTGAATGAATCACAAGAAAATGTTCTTCTGAAGCTCGTTTCAAACTGTCGCTCCCAGCTGTTCTTTAAGCTTGCTCTTGAACAGGCTGTTCAGTGGAAGTCATATACAGTTTTGGAAGAAGGAAGTCTTGGTCCATCAGTTCGTCTTATGATCATCTCTTTGTTTCAACGTTTAGAGATCAAATACGGGAAACGCTCGTTGCATCACACTCTAGCGTACATCACCGCAGCTAGGACAGGCATAAGTGAGGCAGAACTAGAGGATGTTTTGTCCTGCGATGACGTTGTGTTGGAAAACGTGTTTTCCAACTGGACGCCCCCTGTCCGGCGTGTACCTCCATCTCTTTGGGCCCGAATTAAAGCTGATATTGCCTCCTTTCTCGCGGTTCACGTTGAAAATGGTGTTCTTTTGTTCACTTGGGCTCATCAACAGTTTCACAACGTTGCCATGGAGAGGTACTTGTTCTCAGATGAGAAAGAACTTCACCGCTGTCACTCTGAGCTGGCAGACTATTTCATTGGTCGTTGGACTCAGGGTGCAAAGAAAGGTGACGGGAAGGGTGTCGTGAAGGACCGCCATGTGTCTCCACAGCCACTGCAGTTCAGCACCAATGTGTTTAACTACAGAAAATTGAAGGAACTGCCTTTTCATTTGTTGAAGTCAGATGATTTTGATAGGCTCAAGCAGAGCGCCCTCTGCAACTATGAATTTCTTTTAGTTAAGCTGAAAGCGACATCAGTTCATGACGTTATTGATGATTTTATCGAGGCTTTGGCGGTCAAACCGGACGAGCCAGATTTAAAGCTTGTTTACGAGACATTGCAGCTTTCGATGGAGGCCTTAAACGTGTCTGCTGATCAGTTGTCGTCACAGCTCATTGGACGTCTCGCATCATCTCGATCACCTTCTCCCTTTATTGCACGTTTGCTACGCCAGGCTCATCATCCTTCCAATCCAGCGTTAATCCCCAACACCCGTTGTCTAGTACGACCAGGAGGAAGACTTGTACACTCACTTCCAGGTCTTCATGGTTCTCTCGTGCTCAGTCAGGATGGCTCCAAAGCTATGAATGGATCAGATGACCAGCTAATTACCCTCTGGAATGTCAAGAGTGGACAGATTGAGAAAACGCTAGACACGTCGAGGCCAATTGGCTCTCTCGACTTCTGTCTCGATGAACAGTTTGCTATTGCTTCGTGTCAGGGTTCTGTTCAGTTTTGGAACCTTAACAAAGCACAAATGGTTTGGGAAATTCCCAGTACAGAGACACCCGCTCCAATCGCAGTGGCAGGAATTCGTGACACTCTAGTAGCCATTTTAGACAATGTCATCAAGTTTGTGGACCTGAGCGATGGAACACTCACAAGAGATTTTGTTGATAGAAAATTCCTCCATGACAAAATTGCCGGACAGGGAGATAGTGTTGCCCTCGCTAGTTCCACTGCAAGCTACACTAGGATTTATGATCTGAAAACAAAGGACATTCGCCTGTCCATTCAAACTTGTGGAGAAGATTCGGATGATTTTGTCAGCAAGGTTATTCTCACTCCATTCAATGGTGGCCAACTTATCGTCTCTTCCGAGAAATCTTGTGGTGTAAGAGTGTTTGAGCTGAACTCAGGAAAGTGTCTTCACGTCCTAGGACCAGATATTCTGTACCCTTCTGTGACCAAGAATGGGCACCACATGTTATGCACAAACAGCTTTAACGACATCGCAATCTGGAACTTGGAAACAGCTGTCAAGGAGAAGCAGATGTTGAAACATCCACCGACCACCGCCATTGTTAGAGTTTCTTGCGTCAATCTGAAGATGGCTGTGACAGTGTCAGATGACCTAATGGCACGAGTGTGGGACTTAGAGCCCCAAGGAGGTTCTGAAGTCAGCTTTGAGGACAACAAGGACAAAAACAGCATCCAGCAGCTTGTGCTAATCAAGAGCAGTGTTCAAAAGCAGGTCATCACCAAATCGAAGACTCCTGGTCCTATCTGCGTGTGGAACTTGAGTTCTTGTCAAATCATTCGAACCTTAGACAACACCAATGCGGATGAAGTTCTAGTTGTCGATGATACTCGGGCTGTCATTCGTTGTGGAACAAAGCTTGCGATAATCGACCTTCAAGAAGGAAAACTTATTAAACACATGCGATCTGACTTCCCAGCCAAGACAGATAAAGTTCATCGCCATGCAAGCTCACTCTACAAGCGTCGTGACCTGGCCCTGCGATTGGCTGAGAGTCCAAGAGGGGCAGCTGCAACGGCAAGTTTGAAATTCAGTGATTGTGCTTTGGTAGGCACAACACATGTCCTCATCCTCTCTAAAGATCGCTCATACCTCAAATTGGCATCTCTTGAAACAGGAGAGCTTGTAATCAAGCTTAAAAGCGGTCTTAACTCTATCATTGAGACAGTTATGGTCAGTGGTAATGGTTTGGTTGCAGTGAGTTCGTGTGAAAATGCACCGCTCATCGTCTGGGACTTGAGGGAGAAAGCCAAACGATACATGCTAGAAATTAGCGGTCATTACCCACGTTTGACAACTGCTGATATAAGCTTCAATGGTCACTACCTTGTCGATGTCATGAAGTTGGATAAGACGCACAGGTCTGTGGTCACGTGGGATCTGGAAACGGGGAAAGTCAAGCACATCATTGGTCAAGGAATGAACGTATGGAAGGTCGTGTCGTCGTCAATTAGTATGCGTATGGTTGTGGCGGGACGAATTGGCACCTGCGAGACCTTGCGAGTGTTCGACCTGGTCACAGGTGAATTTTACCACCAACTAAATGGACACACGGAACCTGTAAAAGGTTTGTGTCTGTCTAAAGATGGAAAACGAGCCTTGACTTACGTCCCCTTTGCTATTCGCGATCGCACTGTTCGCATTTGGGACTTACTGTCCGGTACCCTTATTGCCTCCTTCACCCCAGATCTTCCCGTTTCCAGCTGCATCCTAACAGATGATGGCGACCAGGTTGTCATGGTAATTAACAGGTCGCGGCCAATCGTATCTCTGGCCTTGTCGCACGAGGTTGGATCACGTGAGCTGTCGGTCGATGTGTCTAATCCTTACTTCAGCCACCCGACCCTGCACGGAGCCGTATTTGATATGAGCGAGGAGCTTAAATGGGATGATGAGGTTGGTGAAGGTGGAATTGATGTCTGATATTGTTACTAGGACAGTTCATTTTGCATTTACACTGTACCACAGAAGAACCTGACTTACAAACTTCTACGTCCCAGTTAAGGCATTCGAGGCATATGTGCGCCAAGCCTTTCAGTCTAGGAGTCGAACCTTGTCTCCATAAATGTTGCTTAACGTTGACGATACCGAAACGTTGTGTTTGTCTTGCAACATATGTTTTACAAATGTGAGTAAAAGGGTCAACAAATTGGAAAGGCCAGTTGGAAGAGTGTTACATCAGTGCGGAGCTATGGAGAGACATATCTTTCTTTGTGGTCCAGCTTAACAAAAGACATGTAGTGTTTTTTATCCTTGTAACTGTACAAAATATTTTATAAATAGTAGTAAGTAGTTAGGTTAAAATATTCTTTTGTCCGTGTGCACAATTCTGGGAATTGTTTTGAAGTTTTCTGCACACTCACTTGAGTCAATATTCTTTTAGATTTTTAGGGTCTCTCGGATACTCGCAAAAGATTTGTGAAGATTATGAAACAAATCACCCATTCGGTACGAAATACGATTTTTAAAGCCAGTTATTAAGACGAGAATGAACAAGCCTAGAACATATCTCGTCTATATTTATATCTTTTCATGCTTAACAAAACATTGGGGAATATTTCCTTTTAAGGAATGACAATTCTGTTAATTGTTTGCAGCGACACCTATCAGCCTCTAATACTTTAGCGCTAACCCGCAGCGATCTCAATGGAGAATTTGTATTCAAAGGTGTCTGGACTAAAATGCAAAGAATAACGATGAAATATTTTTTCCAATTTCTATTGAGATAAGAAATTTTCTTTTTAAATTATTGTCAAATGAAAAGTTATTGACTGTTATGGATTAATTTATATGGTTACTTATTTTAAAAACTTCTCAGGAAGCTGCATTTTCTCACATGGTGCAGATGTGCAGTCCGGGATACTATGGTTTCTTGTGCATAACAAAAATGTAAATTCTTACATTTTTCATACGGAGAGATTTGTTATAAGGTATCTTTTTTTTTCGCTCATTTTATCTCATCAATTTTTGAAAAATAGTTGAAGTCGTAATTATTTTAAGCTTTCACGCCGTTAGGCACTGGTCAAACTCTCTCAACATTTTGAGAAAACATCTGAAATGGTGGAAATGGACGAATCAAACTTTTCACGGCACGATCGAACATGGCCTTACAAGTTGATGAAATGGTGGAAACATTTTCAGTCAAAAACGTTGAATGACGATGGTCGGAATGTTAGGGCCTTGACCATGCCTTAAGGCTCTGGTTTTCATTAGCGTATAGGCATAAGTGATTTGACCTTTTATAGGGAATTCTCCAAACAAAAGGTGCTAACTATCAACATCTTACTACGCCTGCGTGTGTCAGCTTATGCTTATGCTTATGCTTATGCTTATGCTTATGCTTATGCTTATGCTTATGCTTATGCTTATGCTTATGCTTATGCTTATGCTTATGCTTATGCTTATGCTTATGCTTATGCTTATGCTTATGCTTATGCTTATGCTTATGCTTATGCTTATGCTTATACGCTAATGAAAGCCAGCCTTCAGTGAACGCAAATGGGCCTTTTTTGCGATACGGCGGCCATTTTGAATTTTAATGTTTCAAACAGCTGCTATGGGGTGTTTAGGGGGCAATTACATACTAATTTGCCCCCTGATTATCCCATTATAGCCATTTTCAAACAGTGGAATTCAAAGTGGTCCCCTTATCACCGAAAAGGTCCATTAATGGGCTGTTACATTATAGATGTGTAAAAATTGAATCATTTTGTAGAATATTTTACTGTGAAGTGTTTGAGACGAGAAGGTTTTTACTTTAGGATTTTTAATGTGTCTTTTTTAAAAGTACCTTTTTAACGTGATTGATATTTATGTTTAGTATTTCATTTATTTTTCTAGGCAAGATTAAATGGACTTTAACGAGGTGCAATGAAATTTTGTCCCTTTTCGTTACTTTTGTTGAATAGGTAATGTTAATTTTACCGAGTACAAGGGTCTACAAGCGTAGACAAATACCGTTGGAGCGCTAGCCTTTCGAACAATTGACATTTTAGGCTCGGTGAATGTCGTATATAATCGTTTTTTGGCGCCTTCTCCCAAAATTGAGTTAGAGTGTTTTGGTGCAAAGTGTTCGAGAGTTCAATAATGAGGCAGAGATGAGGAAGAAAACAAAGAATTTTAGAAGTTTTGAAGAGTACCGTTCATGAAACAACATGTTGAAAGCTTAATCGAATTTCGGATTCCCCGCAGTCAATAGATGTGAAACGGCAGCAACAGTGTGTTCAACCAGTCGGAGCTTGAGGCGACTAACATGGAACTGGGTGGCAAGCGTGGGAAAGATCAGGTGATTGCTCGCTAACTGCGAGATGGTATCATCGACGTTTTGATTGATGACATTGATCGGTTTTCCTTATTTCATTGATATCCTTCGCGATTTTCGGAAGCAAAATGTAAGGCTTGGAGATGTTTGGACGACAAAGTGGAACGAGTTTAATTTTCTATGTTTTGATTTACTCATGAAAAAAATCCAGCCGACCAATTACAGCATTTTCGGGATCTCTGACAACTATCAACAAGTGCTTTATATTGTACAGCTTTTATAAGAATACAGCAAATTTGTTCTGTTCACCTAAATTGACTTTCAGTGTCTCTTTTTCGCGCGTAAAATAATATATCACCTAGGAACATCTTGTAACCATCAGCTCCACATGTGAGTTTTTCATCTGGAATTTCCATTTTTGTTTAGGACAAACGAAGTGGTCGTTTCTTGAGTAATGTACCTAGTACTGTGAAAGTAATGTTCAACATCTTAAAAATAATGTTCAATATCTGGTTCAATATATTCGATGTTAAACATTTTGCAACCGGGCTATATCCATGCACGATTGTTTGTGTCACTGGACCGTAGCATGTGAGCGAGGTCTTTTGAAATAACCTGCAATATTCGGAATTATGGAGGCAACAAGGGAAATAGTAGTCTGCGTGGAAGTTCGCAATAACAACGTCATTTGACGTTAACAGTTGCTATCATCTTTTCCGTCAGTGGTTTTCTCGGAGGGCAACAATACTGGTGTTTTGTTCCTTTTTGTAGCATCGATTCTCTGTTTTACTCTGGCAAGCATCTGAATTTCGCGTTCCACACAGTCAGGCCCTTCACGAAGTGACGACTGCTCCTGTTTTCTTTGCAAAGATCTCATTTTCTCTTGGACTAAGGTCTCAAGTAAATTCAATTTGTCAGCTTCATTTGGGGTCTTGGAGATCTTGTTCTGTGCATTTTTTGTGGGCTGTTCGACTTCTTGACCGCGAAGATTGAATCTTACAAGCGTCTTACTCCTTGCACCGTCATCGTTTAACTTTTCACAGCTGTTTTCATCACTTGCGTTGACTTTCAGTCTATTCGTCAAATTGATATTCTCTTCTTCCACGTCAGTACCTTTGCTGGTAAAATTTTGAGATTCCTCGTTCAGATGCATAACTTCAAAGAGCCTTAAATCTTCAACAAAGTCATCGGTGTAAACCTCGTTAACGAGATGAACAAGCCGGCGGAACTGACTGTTATCGACGTAATTCTTCTGAGACCTTAACCTAACTTCAACGGGATCTTCTTCCTCCACGACTTGCTCCTTCTCCCTCTCCATTCCCGCTATCTCAAGAAACTTATCCATAAATATTTCCAAAATTCCTGATTCAAAGGATTTCTCTTTTTGTCGACCGCGATCTTCCATCAACGTTTTTCTGTACCCTACAATGAATACCGACCGAATCATAGTTAAGTAAAAGAAGATCAGAGTCAGACAACAAGAAAATAAAGCGACTGCTCGTACAACTGTATGCGTGGTTACAACTTCCTTGGTTCTAACCATTCGAGCCATGTATGAAATTGAGGTCTGCAGTGAGCTGGAGAAGTCTTTGAAATTATCGCTGTCGCCATTGAAAGCAATTGAGAACATTGATGTGAATGCCATCATTAGACAAACGAACACAAAGAGACACCCAAGCAAGTCATAAAAGCATCTCGCGATGGTGGTCAGGATGTGCTCCAAACAGCCGAGAAACTTGAGGAAAACCGAAAACCTCACAATGGCGATGAAATTGAGGAAAGCAAAAGCGTAGTCGGTTAACTCGTCGTAGAACCCACACTGGTAAAAGTCGAGGAATTGCTTTGGGTTTTCATTAAACTGGTCCGTTGCTAGCTTTTTGAAACCCTCTTTGAGAACTCTCAAGAACACGATTACAACGCCAGAGAACACAAACATGAGATCCAAAACTTTAGCAGGATCTTTGAAGTATTGGCACTTGTCGTGAAATATGGTAAGAACAACACGATATATCATGAAGACGAGGACCATAGCAGCAATAACTTCGCCCATTATCCTAGCAGCTGGATGTTTTCTCAAGGAACCATACATGCTCACGGTGAAGGCCTCGAAACTTTTGAAGACGCCACCCAATGGTGGAAGCTCAAATGTAATCGTAACAGCCGCAACCATATTGATGGTGGGGTTATAGGCGACAAACTCGGCGTGAAGCGCCCTGCTGCGACTGTCCAACCAGGACAAATCCTGTTGCTGATCTACATCTATACTCCTGTTCAGATTCATAACATAACCACCTCCACTGTAGGTTGAAAATTTCCCGATGACTGGCAGTACATGACGGGCTTCAAAGTTGTCAATGTGCTCCCAGGGCGTATGTCCGTGATCTGATTGCCTTGACGAGAATGAAAAGATATTCCCCTGGTCTATATCTTCTGATTTTTCTGTTGCATTTTCCCATCCTGGAGCATAAAACTTCGTGTCGTCTTTGCTCATTGAGTAGAATCCATTGCACTCACTAAAAATGTCTCTGAACCACGTGCTGACTTCACAGGTTCCTAAATGAGCAATCAGAAAAGTAATGCAAAATCTGATTATGCATGATGTTTTCCACATTTTGAATTCTAGAGCAAATCCCTTTTGTTAAACTCAGTTTAGAACTCTTCATCAAATTTTAAATCTTCTTTGCAATTATTTAATTGAGAAAATGTACTAAATGATCACAGCTCAGAAGCCCATCTCTCGAGATTTAACCACATTTCCAAACACCTTGAAGTTCGTCATAAATACTGCTATATTACTTATTAGCAAATTTAACCCTGAGTACACTCCAAAAGGCCCTAATTCGTAAAAACGGTATGTGACTCCCTCGTGCGAACATTTTATTTTTATTTTCTTTGTCCGTACTGTTATTGTTTGTTTTGAGTAAATTGAGTAAATTGAGTAAATAGAATCTTGTCTTGTCTTGAGTAGATACTGACGACAAGCTAACGTCGAAACGTCGTCGCTTCTTTTTAACCAAAAGCTTTTAAATTTCTTAATTTGTTTGAATGTTTTATAGCAGGTTATTCTTAAGGATATATATTGCAAAGTAAAAACAACTTGAGTGGCACTTAAGCAATACGTATGGCTACTCGTCGACGTTGTGATAGACCAAAAGGGGATTGTACCTTTCTGAACACGAACTTGCCGTAACCTAGCCACACCCAAATGCAACGACATTCTGTCGGCAATGTACGGTTCACTTTGAAGACCATCGTACAAGGGCCCGGGGTGCAGGCCTGGTAGCAAGGTTCGTCTCGTCCAGTCCCAAATGGAACTGACGGAGTTCACCTGTTAATAAATAGACTCATCGTGAAAGACTATAATGTTGCACCACGAAACAGATATTGGAAGCTGGAACGGTGGAAAATTATCCTATTCTGATCCAGAGGTCGATGATTTGAATCCCACTGAGATCGAAATGACGGCTTTGGTATGAAACAGTTGCAAGGTACTGAATTGAAAGCGGCAGCTGGATACACTTTTAAATGTGTCTACATGGCTGGAGATTGTAGAAGAAAGTAGCCCGATGTAAGAGAAATTTTGTGCTATAACTGAGCAAGGGTACTGGGAAAGTAAATTGTCTTGTCCACCAACACAATATAAAGAAGAGCAACCAGGGTGGTTACATGGAATCGGAACTCATCAAAATTTTGGTTAGTACTTTTGGTTGTTTGTGTTATAAGTGGAGTATACAGTGTACGTACCTGGTCAAAGCGAACACGTGTACTGTTGTGTATTGGATCTACAAACACACGCCGCAAAGTGTTTATCATCTTGTGCGATGCTGGGTTCCTGTATTGGAAACTTAAAATCATCACCATTGCCAGCAGAATCACGTACACGGTCAGATCTGTGAAGAGTTTGATGGTCTGACGTCTCCTAATCTCTCGAATCCGCAGGAGTTTCAGGATTTTCTTACTAGGGGGATCGTACTGGGAGAGTTCGTCATTTGTCAAATCCTGTTCCACCTCGTTGGCGTCTTCTAGACAACAAATATTCGTAAACCATGGTCAATACAAGATAAGCGTATGTAAAAAACAAAACAAAACAAGCAGTTAAAGAAACAATAATGTAAGTCTGTTCAAACCCATTGCAGTTGACAATTCTTCAAGATTGTCTTCATCAGGTGACTTGCTGTAGATTGCAAAGATCAAGGACAGAATGAGAACTTTAAATGGCTGACTGATGAGAGTGTCATGGACAAACGAGATGGCCATTGTCGTGAGCCATATGTTTGACTGCTCCCTGCCCCACATCATGCTGTAAAATAGCGTAAACACCGCAGACAACAATGTAGTCAGGATGCACAAAACCCAGCCCACGTACACGCACCAGTATGGAAAGCAAGGGCCTTCTGATCGTCGAAACTTAGCGCTAATCCTTTCTAAAAAGCTTGTGTTTTGTGTTTCTACTAAAGATTCATCCTCTGAGCTCTCGTTTTTATCAGCTGGTTCCCTTCCTTTAAGGTTTGCTCTCTTGTCCTCTTGGTCATTTTCAACGTCTCCTTCACTATCGATATTACAATGGATGTCATGAAGATTTGTCTCCCAATCCTTGCTTTTTTCTAAACTTTCTGTACCACTTTCGATGGAATCAATCCCTTTATTTTGTTCTGACGTTTTAGACGCTGTATGGCCATAACAGCCTTCTTTCTTCCGAGCTCTTCTTTCTTTTTTTTTAGAGTTTCTAAACAAGGCAACTATCAAGATGTTAATAGGGACTACCACCAATGCACTCTCTATCCCAATTATAAGCATGCGCATGTTAATCTTGATGGGACCCATGTGGACAGATCCAGACGTATCTCCTGGTTGAGGGCCTGAACCGTAAAACATAGCAGTGGCGACCATGAAAGAGAACAGCAGAGAGAGACAGCAGGAAAGTCTCTGGAGCCGCGTAAATGGACTTCTTGCTGGACGGTACGCCACTGAGAACCACAAATGATTGTCGCATATCTCCTTACGAATTTTTGTGTTGAATATTTTCTTGAAGGAAATCATGTCACGTTCCGTTGCAGGTCGAAGGAATATATCCACTTTGCCATCTTCCTCTGCTACATCGAGCCAACGGCCTTAAGGAAAGATAAATAAATAATTCAGCATCCTACAAAACGGAGATTCCAACACATGTATTACACTAAAAATGTTCGTGTTTCGTCGACGTTCCACAAAAGAACTCTTGCGAGTCTGGGAATAGAATAACTCGGGCTATGTTACCGGAATGTACTCAAACGCAAAACAGCAACAGAAACATATCACGGGTACTACGCGGTTCAGCTACTATATATACCTTTCATTTGAATACTTACCGCGAATTCACTACCTAAATTACCCCGACCTGCTCCCGTGCTGGCCTCGTAGCTCAGTCGGTAGAGCACCAGTAGATCTGTTCCGGAGGTCGTGGGTTCAAACCCCACTGGGGCCAAATTTTCTTTAAAAGGGTAGTAACCCAGGGGGATTTGGTGTATCGGCAGTATTGCCTACTACCGGCACCTTAACATTTAATTTAAATAGCATTATTTCAACAGTAAAACCATCTGAGTTCATTCTTACCAACAAGGAAAATCCATTTTTCTCCGGTCTGAGAATCTCTTAGCATGGCTCTGTTCAAAAACCAGGATGGACTTTTGCCGCTGTTATCATGCCAAATCCTTACTCCACGAATGACTTCAAGGCTTTTTGGCAAAGAAATTATGAAAACATTCAAATCCCCCCTTCTGAACAGCGGTCGACTGGAGTCTAGCAAGTAGCATGGGCCACTATTTTCTCTCTCACCAAAGATCTCACAGCCGACATGCGCAGTTGTTGTGGACCCGTTCCGACTTCCTGTCACAAAGTAGATCTCGTACAGGTAATTACTGTTAGGTCGGTTGGCTGGAAGGATGGTAGCGCCGATCTAGAATGTAAGCAACAAGAGAGGAATAAATATTAGCAATAAATCCCTATCGCCATGAAGAACTTGGTCGAGACTCTCTTGTTAAGGTCTTCTTTACCTTAATACTGTTTTTCACTTGCCTGAATCAAGAGAGGATGAAGGGTAGGATAAGTAATTCCCCATCCCTATTCCCTCTCAAAGTATTTTAGGTCACTTTTGGATTTGGAATTCCCTGGAGGATCTAGAAAAATATAATCCTAGGCTACGAGACAAATTGTGCTAACTTGGACAGCGCAAGTCGCCTTAAGCTTGTATACTTCCTGAAAACACCTCCTCGACAAGCGTTTTAACAGGATCCGCCGAAGAACTGGGTAACTCATGCAAAAACCACTTTATTTGGCAAGGGATGCTTGCCGAAAAGAGAACAATACATCAAATCATTTAAATACTTAATGTAAACCTGGCAGTAGCCGCCTGATTCTAACCTGCATGGCGTCTCTCTTGTCGGTTCTCCAAGCCCATACAGCCAGTAATATGTAGACTATTAATAGAGTTAAGATGGTGAACATTACTACCACATTGCCACTTTGAAAAGCTGTCGCAAAGCCTAGCAACGCTTTGCTGAAGTCGATTGGATTTGGCGCCACAAAGATTCCAGATCCAAAGGATGTAAGATGATTTGTCATGCAGTGGATTCGTTTTGGACTGGTCAATGGTCCAACCTAACAATGAATTTGACGACTTTAGAATGAACAACAAAGGGGCATCCTGACGTATTTATATCAGCATAATCGTTAGAGATCCGCTAATAGAGCAATATTTCAGCTAGCTAAAATGACATAAATGACGTGGCCACAAAAACTTCACTGATACTAACTGACTGCATGAGTGGTTTCCTAATCTCGCAATGGCTGTTGATGTGCTGCAATGACTTATAGCAAGAGATTATGATCATATTAATATCTTGCCTTAAGTGATGCTAAAAACCCTTATGCTAACTAATCGTACGAGTTCTTTCGTATGCTTGCTCTGGTCTGCTGTGGTGCACCAAAATTCCAGGATTAAAGGTCTTTAAAAGGATCATTAAAGATTTTCGACGGAAACCTAAATAGCAATGTTGCAAAAACACCGTTCTTCGCATGATCGTCAGAGTCTGCGTTCGCCTAGTGTACTGGTGATGAACCAAGTGGAAAGGGAAAGAAACAAAAGGTATGAAAGAAACTCACAATGCAGCCGTCGCTCATCCATGACTCCTTTCTTTCATTCCAGTACAGGCATTTTGATTTGAACACTCTAATCGAGTACCTCATCACATCGATGTCGTTGGAATTTCTTGTGTCCTGTTTTCCTTCTGGGTACCAAATTCCAATAAAATAAGTCGACTCTCGCAATTTTGTATTCGATATGAAAAGAGTATAAGAGGAGTGTTTTTCAAAGCACGTCGAGTAGTTTGAGCGTGTTCGATATCCACTGGAAGGCTGCCAGATAAGTTTCGTCCAGGCAAATTTATCTTTAGTGGGATGCCTTTTCTCTCGCACGTAGATTTGGAGTTTGTGACTGCAGTTGAATGGTGTAACCTCAATGTTAACCGCTTCATCTTTGGAGGAAATGACAAGCTTGTGATACGCCCAGGTGTTTTCAGTGACGTTCAGACTGTATTTATGCGTTTCTGGCAGAACATCTGGCCCTGGTAAGGAATATTCAATGTAGCTCTTGAGGTTCGAAACTGTAATTGCTTCTTCTTTGTCCTTGTCCTCGTACGATAAACTCACAACAGGGCTGTTAACGCCTTTAGATGTTTCGTCGTAAGTGTAGTAATTTCTTGGCATCGAAAATACCTGTGAATAGGGAAGATGCAAACGTTATACTTTCTGCAGCAATAACGTGAGTTAATTGCCCCACTGCTTCGTTGGACATTTGTGGTTGGTGGGTTTTAAGTTCGTCAGAAGGTGTGCTCACAATAGAGGGTCTGGATAACAATGGCTTCTTGCTAGCGACAGTAATTATTAATTCAACTTACATTGTGTACAGACTGATAACGCATGACTAAAAAAGAGTAATAATTTTAAAGACTTTCATCAGTATTTGTCCATGTTATAACTGATTTTTATCCGTTTTCATCATTGAGTAATAATCTTCACTCAGTAAGCTCGTATCTAAAGTGTACCTTTTGATTGACAGATGTTAATCCTGGCTTTGCTTGAAGGAATATATCGTTTCCACTTGGCAAATCAAAATTTGCATATTCCACGTTCACTTTCCCTCTAATACTTGAGGGAGTAGTGCTCTTTAGGCTCATGGCAAGATGAGGAGTGTAAATCTCCGTGGAATCTTCAAATGGAATTTTTCTCCTAAGCACCGAAGCTGCCAGGAAATTTAAGACACTGAATAACTTTTTTACCAAGAATATGCCCTGAAAAAAATTAGCCATAGAGTCATAAGAAATGTTGACCAGTCACTTTCAATGGACCAGACTAATAACACCATCGACTAACAAACACTATTTACTTGACTCTTGTTAAGTACTGAAGCTTTAATGAAACACAACAGATACAACACTACGTTGAGCACATGGTGGACCCGATCTCAAGAGCACCTAGATCTGACGTAAGTACACGTAAACGAGGTACAGATTTACCCAGACTCTTATGAGGTGGGAGTAAATACACCACATATCTGAAGATAACTTTCGTTCAGGTTGTCGAAACGTTGCTTAGCAACAACAGTTCTTTTCAGAACTACCCTCACCCGGACAATCACACAAGACGAACTAAAACTGTGCATGTAGTGTTATATCGCAAACTTAGACTGATTGCTATGTGAAAACTATTAAACTTAATGAATAAATTATATCTTGATGGTAGAATGTCAATAAATTTGTTCACTCACTCTCAGTCGCATACTTTCTTGCTCGATAATTTGTGATGACGTCATGTTCGTGCCGTTGGGCTGATTGATAGCTGCATTGTCAGAGGAGGGACCAAGTAAATTTCCAATTGTTCCGCAAACACTAGCAGCAGCGGCTTCCGCTGAATCGGAACCAGTCTCTTGCGATTCACGATCAAGTATTGCAGCCATGCTGGACAGGGCCAAAGTACCTGCTTCCTGGAAAACGATAAAGATTGCTCATGATCATGTGGTAGAATTTAACTAAAGGTAGCTCAAACTTTTCAGCGTTGCATGATCTGGTCCTGATGATGGTCCCTTAGTGGAGTTGTGTATACCTTAACTTCTCATCTCACTTATTTGTTCTCAGAGATTCCTGCTTAAAGGAAGGAACTACCTAATGTAGCATACTCTTTTGTAGATGTGCGTGGAAGCATCATACGTATTCCCATAATTATATGGAATTTCGATTAGTATTTACCTGCGCTTCCAGAGATATTTCATTCGTAACCCGAGTTACTTGATAAAGCGACCCTGCCACGAGTTGTACGGCCTTTACTGAAGTGGTCCTTTGATTACTTAACGCCACTGTCAGAGAATCCCGCACCTATGTAACGGTAGATTCAAAATTAAAGGAAGTACAATGTGTATTGATCGCAAAACAGCTTTTTAGAAGAGCAAAACCAGACTTTCTACATTTTACACTAATAAAGGTAATATAGCTATTCAAGACAGTTGGAACAGTGCAATAGACCTCTTTAGCTAGGGCGGTTTGTTTTCCCATTGTAGAACACGTGGTATTCTCTGGAGAATTTTTCTTTTGTCCATCTTAAAATTATTCATTCATATACACAGGACTATTTGAAAATTTGAAAGCAAGAATTCTTAAGAGTATCATCACGTGGTCTACAATGGGAAAACAAACCGCCCAAGCTAAAGAGATCTATTCAGTGGTAAGTTAAAGAATACATTAGGTGACTTAGGCATGTTCGATATCTTAACATTTTTCAAGGCTGCACTGGGCCAAGTGTCTCAAGTCGCCGGAGCGTATATTTGATTTTTGCAGCACTGAGCGACTGTGATGGGTTCTACTCCCTCCAGGTGAAATGCTAGGGCATTGCAGTGTTACACTTAAGTATTACGTTCCATTTTAACACTTCATTTGAAAGGAGAGGGATACAGAGAGTAAAGTGTCTCGCCCAAAAATGAAGCGAAACGACCTTAGCCAGCGCCTGAACCCAGCCAGTGCACTGATGATCACGCTACGACATCTACCCTTGATTGCATATCTATTGCGATATTTGGACCAAACGTACCTTCTTTCCATTTATTAACTTTGCGTGCTGGTTCAAAACAGAACTAATGCTTCCAGCCATGCGTGCCACATCCTGGTTCTTTCCTGATTTCTGTAACGCCTTCAAGGGACTGTTGTCTCCAGTCGTCATACTAAACAATTGATTCATCAGCTCAGCGCCTTTAAGGATTGGGGGAAGGGACTGAAACAAAGGCAGAAATAACAAAATGAAAGTGGGGGTCAATAATTTATATTTGAATAGCAACGCCGATGCACGGACCAAAAATTGTGGACAACCTTGTTCAACACAATACTGAGTGCTGGACCTTGATAATACCTGCACTTGAAGTCTAACAAGCGCTGCTGAACCTAATCTGTCAGAGACGCGAACTGTAATATTGATTGTGTAATTCTGCCATCGCCTAGAGGGAGTGAAACGATAGCACCAGCGTCTCCTCCGTAATACAGCAGTGTTTCTAGTGTCCCTTGAACATGAATAACCTCGTACTTCAAAGGAGCATCAGGATCATGCCACCCAGTGCACCAGACCTTGTAATGCGTGGTTAGGACGTAGCCTACGCGTGGTTTGGCATAACATTCTCCATCTGTAGGAGGGGCATTCACTTGGAATGTGTAAGACGCTCGTCCATAGATGCCATCCGGCAAAAATCCCATGACAACAAGTTTATATTGTTTGTTTCCTTGCAAACTATTGCTCTTTATGACCATGCTCGGAAAGCTAACAGATGATGAGATGTTTGGAGTTTCCACGCGTTGCCAAGTTTGGGTCTTGCCTCTTTGGGATTCCAGGAAGAAGAGGGACCAAGAATAAAGTATCGTGCTTTTACAGGCCTTGTCTGGACACTCCGAAGATATGGATAGCTTACCCGAAGGGTTGGCTTGGGGCTCACAGTTCACAACACACCTTTAAAAAGAGAAACGCGATGTCCACGATATCAGATGGGATTTTGCAGTTTTATAGATTTTACTTAATTAAGCTCTACACTCAACTGGTGAGTCGTAGAGACCGATGCATGTTGGCTTGGAAGATGAATATTAACATGAGCAGTAAAGACCCAGACGACAACGAAAAATTCTGGGGAAATGATATTTAAAGTTTTCAAAATAAACCCAATTTAAATTGTCAGGGAAGCAATTGTGCTGGAGGTGAATTTCGGCTCTCCTAAAGTTACGACAGTTTCGAAAACCTCAGCAGTCACTGGCAATCAAAGAGATGCCATTTATCGACTCATAATCCATGTAAATTAACTTTTTGTAGCATGTTGTCCCTGGCGGCCACGTTTAGGTTACTGCAGAAGCCAAACGACACTTAAGGGACACGAAAGGCAGTTGGACAAAATAAATAATTGACTTGAATGGGCTTGAATGACTCAGACTTGACAATTTAAACACCCGTGTAGGTGGTAGCTATAGTGGCAGACCTCAGTATTCTTACCGTATGGTGAGGTTTAGAATGTCTTCAGTGTCTAAATCGAGTATCTGATTTGTGAAACTGGTTCTGTTGTCCTTCTGTACCACTAACACAATCTCGTATGTTCCAACTGATACCATGCGACTTGTTGTCAGTTCAAACTTTGTTGCGTTGGAAAGAAGGTACTGCCCGTCTCGATAACAACCTTGACCAGAACTGGTAGAGAATCCAGAGGAAAAGTCAGATAAGACATCTACAGTGCCATTGATGATACCTACTGCCAGTTCTGGAAAGCTTTCAGAGGTATTTCTACAAAGCCAGGCAAAACTCATCCCTGTTGAGAAAGACAAAACGTACTGAACTTTTATATGCATGTGCTCCTTGGTGATTGTTGTATTTCGATATCGACTCTGTTTCTCGTTTTTTGCTTAGTTCAGTACAAAATGAATAGTGGATACCACCAACTACCAATGCAAGTTAGCTTCAACATGAAAAAAAATTGAAACGCAGCCTTTGTGATAGTATTGTCAAGAATCACAAATACCTGAATAATTTCCGGGCCCAACGTCTGGGTCATACGAATCCAGACCATCTACAGATAATACTGAACCAAATCGTCTTTTTATCTCGCTTCCTCCACTTATTTTTGCAACCAAGTCGGACTGGACTATTTGGATGTATCCCTCAGCAACAGCAAAGAAACCTTGCAAGTCCTCTCCAACCATTCTCACAGACAAATTCAATCTATACACACCTAATGGAAGTGCTCTCCTTTTTAGACGCAATTCTTGCATAGAACCTTCGCCATAAGAAGAAACATCGCCAAACTGCGAAAAAAGTCCAGTTTCTGAATTGTATTGAAAAATGTTCCATTCATATGTGGACTCTTTGGATTCAGGACAGAATATTTCAATGTTAGCCTCAATCTCGACGACGTCCACCGCAAAAAAGGATGTCGCAGCTGCAGAAGAGTCACCAAACACCATTTAAAGTAATTTCAGGTTTCTTACAAGGTCTTGAAAGAATCTCAACCACACAATTAACAGATGATATGGAGACGTCATTTCCCACGCTCACTGTAATGTTATAAAGTCCTATATTTCGATACACGTGATGTAAGATTGAAGTTCTCTTCAACTCTCCTCTGTAGTTAGTAATCATGCGATGCTTTCTTGGTTTTGGGCTATTTTTATGTGGTCCGTACCAATAACTGGTGCTGTTGTCCACTTCAATAAGAAGGCTCGAGTTTGTTCCAAGAGTTTCGATAGTTGTTCGAATGGTAACAATTTCATTCCTAACCTTCGGTGAGGAACATTCAAGACCGCCGTTCAGGAAAGATGCAGGTTTTGAACAGCAATGACCACAGTAGAAACCGCTTGACTCAGCTGATTTGCAACTCGAATTGTTGCTGTATATATTCCGGGTGTATTAAATGTGTACTCAATCCGTTTAGATTCAAACTGTTCCACAGTGCCGCTTATTGACCAGGTGTACTGTAAGCTAGAACCATTGTAAGTGGTGGCTTCAAAAACAACAGGAACTCCTTCTGGAAAGATATTCATATTCATACCATGACCTGTATGCAAAATTCCACCCTCTAAATAGCTCACATTGACATGAACGTCAGATACTGGGATTTCTATAGAGACCAGCTGTGAGTGACGCAATAAGGGAGTGACAAGATTTTCGGTGGTTATAGTGATATTGCATATACCTGGTTGCTTGTAGATGGCTGGTGTTATCGAGGACAAATAGTTTAGGGGTAAATCTTGATTTTCAATACCGAGGTCGTGCTGATTAAAATACGCTTTAAAAGTTACATTTGTACCACTTGCTACACTCCAATGGACAGAAAACGTTTTCCCAAAAGCTACTGGACCAACAAGTGAAACTTGGAAGGATTTGATTTCTTCTTGCACCGTGACGAGACCCACAGTTGTCACATTGCTCAAGCGGTTTTGACACATCCCGGTGACTTGATACACACCCACTCGCTTGAAGACGTGTTCTGCGGATATGCTGACATTGGTGAAGGTTTCGACACTAATATCTAAATCTTTGAAATATATCAGATTATCATCCGCGCTTTGTCTCAACTCTTGTCCGTCTCCAAAGTCCCATTGACAAACAAAGTCTGATCCCCGGAGAAAGACTATTGTGATGGTAGCATTTTCATACAGCTTTGCCACGAGGGGAGACATTCTTGCCCCTTTAAGCATCAAGACTGGCTTGTAAACCTTGATATTAATGCTAGTGTTAAAGCTAGATACGTCGTTGATAGCAGTGATATTAACTGTGTAAAGACCGTGCAAACCATATGAGTGATTAACAAACGTTTCACGGGTAGCTACCTCTTCGCTGTTGTCTCCGTACATCACAAGATACGAAGCATTAGTTTCTAAACCGGAGTTGGTTTCAGTGAACCAGATCATTATTGTTTCATTAATTTCTATGTCCCTGGCTCGATGTCGAACATCTGGTATAAAAGGAGAAACGGCCCGAAGAATATTGCATTTCGCCATAGCAAAGATCCACTTTGTAACTGCGTTGAAGCGGCGACCCGCACGAAGAATTCTCCGGGAGTTTTATATCGCAGCTGTGTTACCCAAGCTTCTCCATATGACCCTTGAGGTAGCTGTGTCTCAACTTCCAAAGGACGTCAGAGAAATGTGCTTGGTATGTAACGTCCGTACCATTTTGTATTCCCCATCTTATCTTGAATTCTGTTCCGAACAATATGGTAGGTATTGGGTAAATCCTGAGGCCAGTGATTATATTTTGAACAGGAACAGTTGTATTGACAGTTACTTGACTTCGTCTGTTTGTGCAGGTGACATAGACTGTGTAATTTCCTGGGATTGAGTAAGTGTGGTTCAAAACGATCGTGTGTGAATCGTTGCCTGACGTAGTAATATTCACATGATCACCTAGCCACCAAAAGCATTTGAAATATGATCCTTGACCAACAAACAAATAGAACTGAGTGATCTCTCCGAAAACCGTTGACTCACTTTGCAATGAAACATTTTTCAAGATCTGAACCGGTGTAGGGACTAAAATGGTGGCGTTATCATCTAGCGAACTCGTGTTGCACAGACTCCAAGCTTGGACATGTAACGTGTAGGTTCCGACAAAGCGATACATGTGATGAGCTGTGTCTGAGAAAGTTTCCTGAGTTACATCGCCATCGCTCCAGTCGAAGCGGAAAGTAGGTTTTGTGGCGTTCTTGTTCCTGCTTGCCTTCACTGTCAACATAGTCTCATTTATTTCGGCCAGGTGTGCTGGTGTTGTCAGGTTAAGAGAGAGGAATCGCAAAGGAACCACTGAAAGTCAGACAAAATTTATATCAAATTAGTTTTTCTTGCAAGGCAATGCTAGAGGTTATATCTAGGTCGATCGAAGGGTTTTGAATACTATTAAAGTTGAGGCAGAACCAGAAGCTGAAGTGAGGCGTTTGCCGGGATTTGGACAAACACACCCGAAATCTTCACCCGAGATCTTCTAAAAAGCTCATCAGAGCTTGCTGGATCTCCTGCCTTATGAGGTATTATGTGATAATCAATGTATATTTTTCAATGAAAGAAGGCGAAGTAAAGATCAGTACAACAAAGGAAAAAAAATCTTCTGTTGCTCAACTGGTAGAGGTTCAAGGTTAAATGCCAGAGAATTTTAAGTAGACACTACTGGTGTGATCGTGACCGACTGTTAGGCCGACTTCTTAACACTGACGTGGTTTAGTAGCCACTTATCACATTCCATTGCCAATAAATCTACGCTTCTAATCAAGTCACTCATCGTCGAGTAGCCGCTCTATACTATTTCTTGATACCTCGTCATGCACTAAGGAATTTTCGGCTGGAATCTCAGAAGTGTTTCAAACTAGTAAAGTAAATGAACAGTAAAAAAGACTCTTTTTAATCGATCTTAATCAGAAATAGTGAAAACGGTTATAAAACAGTGTTCTACAAACCTGGGACACAAGCATCCGATGCCGCACTAATTTCGTGTAATTGAAGGGCTTTAGAATACAACTGCAGACATGCAAATCTACCCTTGTACTTGCTAAGAGTGGAAATCGCCACAGCTCCAATTCTAATCTCATACTGGGTTGCCAGATTCTTATTTTTGCCAAGGTTCATTGACTTAACTTCTATACCATCATGATATAAATAGGCCCATCCTGTCACATGATCGTAAGAAGCGCCAATAAAATTCCACTGCCCAACATTTAGGACCATAGCTTTCATCCAAGTAGCGAAAGCCACGTTTCTTGGTTTGAACCGCGCCATGAGCTGTGCTTTACCACCTACATTCCCTTGCATCCAGATCATTACTCCGCCTTGTTCGACATCGTCGGCTTTGTAGTGAACAATCGGACCGGTTTGGCTTAGCAAGGGGTAGATGTGGCACAAAATGGTCACCGACTGGTCAAAATTGATTTTCTCGTCTGCTTCAATCTCGACGTAAGAGTGTTGGTGTCCCTCCAATACAATGGCTCCACCTGGCTCTCCATGGATACCAGGCGCGAAGTCAGTGTTCGACAAGTGAACTGTCAACTTTCCTTGAAGAGCTTCTTGGTCTCTGTAGTGTTCGTTGAATGGCAAGAGGACGGCAGCTTTCGTTGACAAGTTACAGTATTCAAGGACTGAAGATGACGAAAAAATAAAATTATTAATTGGACACCTCTTGTAAGGAAGAATTTGGAGTTAGTCTCAGCCACACGCAAGCACTGCATTTTTCACCTCCCATAATTAGTAGTGAACACTTACCAAATTGGCCGGGACACTTTTATTTTCTGCTCCTAACGCCCCCTTTTACAAGTGTATGGAATTAATACTGAATATTAATGGTGGGGCCGCATAACTTCTCACGGTTCACACATAACATTTTGCTTTCCTGATGCCGCAAGGTGCCAATCTACAAATAATACGATATTTGGCTTGCATTGAAGCTATTACACCATGTTATTTCCCATAAACAACGCTGTCTCTGTATTTCTATCCATGTTTGCCAACCGAGAAAATGACGAAAGGTCTTGAAAGGTCTTCTGAACTTATTTTATGACTGCAACTCTTATTCCTCGCAGCCAGCACCGGCCCTTTTTAGTCTCCGATAGACGAAGAGACGGATTTAGCTAGTCTATTTACATCTTGTTGCCACCCAATTCAACTCATGTGATGATTTTGGGAAGTTGCAATTGTTCTGTTTGCAATTAGTTGCGTGTGGCAAATTGCACTATAATTTTTGTAACCTACCTAATGAATCACCACGTGATCTGAATTGGTTGGCAACCAGGATGCAAAGGCCTTAGCCGAATTCGTCTGTAGAAATCAGTATCGTTTAATAGGTGTGGTTTTGGCATGTGCGCATGGTCAGGCCGAAAAACATACCCAAGTAACTAAGGTTATTTTTATAATAATGTAAACCACAAATGTCTGAGATACTTACTTACAAAATACCGCTTATGAGTACCAGATTTTACTTATCTTACAGATACTTTTCATTATGATTACGAAGCAGTCGGTTATGTTTCTTAGTCAAGTAATCCGTCATATGTTTCATATGCAATGAGAGAACCAACATTCAAATACCTTTTTAAGCAACTGAGCTAAAAGAAATAGAACATTTTTCGATAACAAAGAGAGTAACTTTTATCTCTTTTGTGGTTTGAAGCGTTGCCACTTCGGTTTGGAGTATTTTTCTTTCTGGATGATTCTCGACAAAATAAATCAATGAAAACTGCCCTTTTAAAAAACTACTAGAAATATCTTTTAATGTGAACAGGAATTATCTCAACCTGAGAAGTCATTGCGACACGTTTAAAACCACAGAAAAAATATCGTTAAATGTTTATTTTGGCAATTTTCTCAAGGAGGCTTCGAGAAAAGTTCTAGTTACTGCTGGGATGCCGAGAAAAACACTGATGCGTGCGTGTTTTCATCAATGAATAGCACAGTTTGGTGTCCAATTGTAAACATGACTAACAAATGATAATCAGTTGAATCTAACATTTCGTGAGATTCTGCAATAACAGAAACACTTAAATTGAGTTGAAAATAGTTAAATTGTTTCTTTTTTCAAGCCTAAATTATAAACAAGTTGTTCAGTGCGACACCATGATGTGTGATGTCGACGTTGAGCTTTTGTGTAATATAATATGTGTAGGTGACATATTCATTGTAGTCGCTGTAATTCAGGAGTCACATATCTCTTGCGTGTACGCCTTTCATTGTGTAAATGCAAAATGAATCTCTAAATAAGGACACAAGCTGATGAGTTGAGGAATCTCGTACACATCTTTCCGCTAACAGACCGGGAAAAAGCGTCTAAATTAAATACATAAAAATCTAAATGAAAAAAATAACCGGTGGATTTCGAAGCATAGCCCTTATATCAATTTTATTTTCGCCTTCGCTCTCCTTTGTGGATGACATCCTAATAGTTTTTAGCTATACTCTACAGCTACACGTGAATCTTATGTCTACCTTCGCAAACAGCAATCAAGTCTCACACACGCAAAAGAGAAACACATCGACAACTGCGATATAATTAGCAATTAATAATCTAAAGGTCTTCGTGTATTTTTACACTGTTACCTTGATTTTCTAGGGAAACTACTTCACTTGGCGTCAAAAGATGCAAGCAGACCTGTGACAAACAATTCATGTTTTCAAAATTAAACGTTTTGATAAAATTGTGTTGTGCAAAGAAGAGAATTCAATTCAGATAAATACCTGCAAAATGAACACTTCAAGCATTCGTAAGCCAAAGCGCTTATGGCAAACTGTTCCCATATTTTTATAGAATACAATGAACTACATGCTGAAGGTTAAACTAGGAAAACTAATTTTCGATAAGCGGTCAGCCTGCTCTCGTGGATTGTATCGTCTGAAAAAAACTGTGGATGTTTTCCGTGCATTACGGCTATTATTTACTGGGCAACACTTGTGGTAACACCCAGTGTTGAACCGCAGATGAAAACATCCCAATCAAAACTGGTCTTTTTGGCACGGTGCAATGACATTTTTTGAAGTCTTGGTGTGGGGAAGAAATTCAAATGTCATGTTTTTGGCTTTGGAACTTTTTCAGTATATTCTTGTGCCAGTTTTTTCACAGTTGAAACGACAATAACAGGACCTAAATCACCACCTGCACGTCGCCCTCCTAGTTGGTAAATCGAGAACGTATGGTTGATATATTTCACTATTAACTTTTCCTTCGCTTACTTATAATTAGGGTTTGTGTCACGCCATGTTGAGCAATTTCTTTTGTGCAAACTGTTACCTTTCAAGTCTAAGAACACCTTAAAACAAAGCTTACTAAAGAACAAAACCAAAAAGTAGAATATAAGACATATTTACCGAAATAAAACAATATTTGGGGTAAATTCAAGCCTTTCGTATATTGGCAACGAAATTTTCTCGGAATATATCCAAACAGACCTTAACTTTTGTTTGCTTTTTCCTCCCCATCTCGTGAGATAGCACATATTTTGGTTGTGGATCTTGGGCATGACATGCAAAGAAAAACTACCGTATAACAAGTCTTAGCATTCCGATTCCGCCTTGAAAAAAATCAAAGAAACGATTAGATATAGCTGAAAAAGTTGGCCTCTCGGAAATGAGTCGCTTTATGTGAAAATTGATTTTTTTATCAGCTTTTTATGGATGTGGATTGCTAGTGTACCAATTTATCAACGTATACTTTCAATCACTTCTTGTTCTTAAACATCCAATTTTTTACACCTTTTGTCATTTTCCGCAAATTATTTATCTCCTCTGTTGCTATGGTGACTGCTCCATAACCGGAAGTTGTATCCGGACGGAAACGGGGAAAACGGTGCTGCGGAATCCATTCGGGAAGATTCTCCAACAGGCAGCTGATGTTTTCATTCTATCGTTAAATGTAATAAACAGCATCACGACACATATGCTTACTTCAAGCGCCCGCAAGGTAGTTTCTGTACGTTTGCTGGTTCTTTGGCATAGACAGTTTTCTGCGCGATCTTGTTTAGTTCTGTCAAATTTTATAAGATTGATGCCAAGTGGCACAATGACTTTTAAATGTCTGAGCAATTCCGTTCTCTAGGCCAAGTGTTCCCAAATCAACACAAATTTTTTCTTTCTACGTTAAAGGTCGCCATTTTCTCTTTCTTACAAGGGACTTGCAGTCCTTAGTTGCATCGAATTGCATGAAAACAAATTAGAATGAGATGCCGCTCCTCCCATCCGCACCAAGAGAAAGTGTTGCAGAAATGGAGAGAACTGGGCAGCAAGAGAAAATGCAGATGCATGCCTTCTTTTCCGGTTAATGAGTGAAAACTCTAATTATCGCTAACTAGCTGAAATTAGAAAATTGATCTTGTCACTAACTCAGGAATTGATCAGAATGGAAATGCACATTATCCTACAAAGTTTGGTGCTTGTGTCAAAAATCGCACAATTCAAGGGTTATGCCGGCGGACTAAAATATCGAGATTGAGGAATGAATAAATCATTTCTTTGTTTCATGGTTCCGCCTAGCCTCAGAGCCGAATTTTAACTTTGAAAAGTTTCAGATTTACCATCTTTTTCTGGTACTTGAATTCACAAATCAATCCAAGATTTCTCTTTCAAGTAAGCCGTTTTGCACGGTCTCACTCATTTAATCGTAAATAGCTTCATCGATTGCGAAAGCCGTGGAATCAGTGGGCTAGATGATGAAACAATGAAGCAAAGGATATTTTGTTAAGTTAGAGTAAGTGAATAATTGTTATTAATTAATTAATTAATTAATTAATTTAAAAGCTTATAAGGCGCAAATATCTATATAAATATATTCATATGCGCCATTGTTACAACGTAGTTGTAGTTTTACTTTCCGTTCTGTTAGTAATACTAGCTTCGATACTAGCTTGGTTTACGCTCGAATCTCTCCCACCTGCTTTTCACCTGTTCTTTTAGTCCCTTGTAACAACGCTATTAGACCAGTGCTAATTGTTGTTATAATTTTACACTTCACCGAGTTCATCAAGGCTTCCAAATCTAGCTCTTCTTCTAAGTAATTAGTTATTCTCGACACTAGCCAATGAAGCTAATTAACTCACATTAAAATATTACTCAAGTTTTGCCGAGTCACCTACTGACCCCCTACTGTGATCTCCATTGCTTTTTCTTTCTAAAATTCTCACCATAAGCCATGGGTAAGAGCTGATGTAAGGTATGTGTAAAAGGTAAAGGTAAAGTCTGCATACGAGCCAAGTGGCCCATTAGGCCGGAGCTTATCCCGGTTTCTGTAGCATGAAGCGACTGAGATTATTTCTACTCCCCCCTGGATGGGATGCTAGTCCATCGCAGGGTTACCCCCCAGCATTAAATTCGCCGGTACCCATTTATACACCTGGGTGGAGAGAGGCACTGTGAGAGTAAAGTGTCTTGCCCAAGAACACAACACAATGTCCCCGGCCAGGGCTCGAACCCGGACCGCTGGATCCGGAGACGAGCGCACTAACCATGAGGCCACCGCGCCTCCCCAAGGTATGTGTAATCCGTTTAATTAACTTCCTGGACAAAAACCATAAGAAGGGAATTCGAACCATTAGTAAATAGAGTTAGTTGACCTTAGGGTAGGAAATTAAAGTACAACAAAGATCCAGATTGTAGTCTAGGCTACCTCCGGCTACAGAAGAGTCAGGGTCTGACTCGGGTTTACAAGCAAAATGTCACAGGTAGGGTAACCACGCAACTCAGGACAACTTCATGCGCGGATACACTCAAAGGGTCTGGAAATAAGTAGAATATTAACTCGAGTACGCGGGTTAACTCTACCTGGAGTCTTAACTGGGAAAAACCCTAGCACACAGATAGGGTAGGTCGCCTACAACCCTGACTGGCTTCTAAACACGACGAAGAAAAGAAAGAGGAAATGTGTGAGTGCTAGGGCAACCCGCTTGCTAGGGTTTGCTAGAGTAACCCTCTGTCCTTGTAAACAGGCCCCTAGTCAAGCTCCTCGCCGCATCACTGTTGAATTACTCCCCTATCAATATCAGCACAAAAGACCCAGCTACAGCTATCTTATGAGCAATACAATCATCTCAACATTTATGGTTCTCTATCAACAGGTCAACGATAAATCCTGGCAGTCGAAGCCCCCTTAATCGACCACCCAAAATGTCAAGCCTAGGTGATCGCTCAGCGGCATACAAGAGGTGGTCATAGCAAGAGGTTCGGCTGTATAAGAATCAATTATTCAAGAATACCACTTAACAAGTACAAAACAACCGTCTTATTATAGTTTCCGATCAGAAACATTGGCCACTAGTAAGTCCACCCTCATATCGCAGCATCATTTGCATGAATTACTAGTGTACCAATTTATCAACGTATACTTTCAATTACTTCTTGATCTTAAACGTCCAATTTTTTTCCTTTTGTCATTTTCACCAAATTATTTATCTTCTCTGTTGCTATGGTGACTACTCCATGAACCCGAAGTTGTATCCGGACGGAAAGGGGAAACGGTGTTGCGGAATCTGTTCGGAAAAATTCTCCAACAGGCAGCTGATGTTTTTGCTCTATTGTTAAATGCAATAAGCAGCATCACGACACACATGCTCACTTCAAGCGCCCGCAAGGTGGTTTGTACAGCGTACCACGGCCAAGCACCAGGACCATCCGAGTGCAGATTGAAGTTCAAAACTGCAGAGTACACCTGGGTTCCAGTAAACAGCAAATTAAGCACAGCTGTTATGAAAACAAGATATCGAAGCCTTTGAAGCCCTGTATCTCCATATATGTTCGCTGCTGAGTTGGAGGATAGTTGAAATCCTACTCGGAAGAAGCCAATTGTTAGAATCACGCCAAACAAGACAAAGTAAAGGTGACATATTATCATTAAGATGAAGAGTTTCTGGGTGAGTAGGAAAATGAGGTCTGTTCCCACAGCAATGATTGCGCTGACGACCATCACTCCTAACGCTGTGTATAAATTCTGGAATCGTGGAGGCGCCACATTCACCATGTTGGTGGCGTCTATAAACACCAGAAGCAGAAGACCGAGGGCCGTGAGGACACATTTGAAGCCCAGTGACCACGTGACATACGCGCTGATGGGCTCCACCGTTCCTAGCGATCTGTAAGGATCGACCAACAAAATTATCGCTCGAGAAAAGCCGAAAAATAGTAATGACAGATATAGCGCCAGTTTTAGTCCCTTAATGCTTTGACCCGAGAGAACGTCATCGACAAGTCCAACACCAGAAGTCACTGCAATGGATATATAAACCACAGCAAACAGGTAGATGTGTAGGTGCCAGGCTTTTCCCCATATTTTAATCGCGGTTGACCACTTCGGCCTGGGCTCTAGGTTTGTGTCCGGTATTTGTTCAGGCTCGGCTGACGTTGTAGTTCTTATACCCCGCCGAATTATGGTAGACGTAACATTTTGAACCGAAGATTCGTTATTTATAGGCAGAAATCCAGAATTTTCGCTGTGATCTATCCTGCTATTTAGGCTAGCCCTAGTATGCTTTCGCGGCGGATGAATCAAGTTCTGTGATTTGTTCTCCCTCTGCAGTATTCGGCGTAGTTCAGCTGTGGCTGGAAGCTTATTTGAGAGGATAATCAGTAGAAGTAATACAGCCGTTGCCTTCTCTTTCATCATAATATAGAATCTTGACTAAAGCTGGTTAAGATTCATTTATGAACGCCCTTGAGGATGGTCGTAGTACAAGTTGGCAAGTTCGCTGTGGAACAAAAATTAAATAGAATTTGTAAACTCGATTGTTCATGTTGTTTTTACAGGACCGAGGCCAGAAAAGAATAGGCCATTTTACAGTTGTGTGCTTAGTTACCTGGCCATGAATGCAAGCAAGGCTGGAAGAGACCTTAGTGCTTTGATACAGACCTCTCTGTTTTCTCATGTAAATGTAAACTAGTTAGCATAAGAGCAACTTGATTCACAGGCTCCCCAAGCTCTAAATACGTGGTGTATGCGACAGCTTGTGTATATAGAGAATTGTATGGGAAAATGACCGATCGTAAAAAAATTGTGTAAATAACTATCTCATTTGAAATAAAGTTTTCCTACCTCAAATGTGTCGCGAACTTGGCTCGTAAACAGTGTTGTGTCTGTCAAACGTGAGGAAATTTTGTGGATTCTGCAGAGGAAATCAGTGGAAACATGTCGGACAACGGGGAAAATTCAGCGGAAGACTAACATGAGAGTGGAAGCTCCAAAAGCGGAAAAACGAAAATTAAAAGCGGCGATAACGGACAGCTAAACGAATTAGCAGGTCGGGTTGCTGGTGTCAGCAGCAGCGTTGAACCAAGAAGTCTTGAAGAAGCGTTTAGAGCGTTTGAAAACAATTACGGAGAAACCTTTCGAAATACTGGAAGAATAACAGCCATTGTATCAGCAACAGAAGGACACTGAAGGGCAAGTTAAAGTTGGGGACGAAGCGGACGAGCTCAACGAGCCAATTGAAGTTGAAGCTAGCGCCGCTCGCGTCTTGACCACAATTACACGGAGTATTCATCCCTGCTTGATTGATGTACGTTCCTTTTCGTGTTTTAGGGTCTTCGCTTTCGTGCCTTGGGGTCTTTGAAGGGTCTTCGTTTTCGTTTTTTATGGTCTCGGATCTTAGGTCTTCGTTTTCGGGGTCTTCCTTTTCTTCCCTACCATTTTTTTTAGATGGGCGAAAAGTCCAAAGGGACAATCTCGCTCTCTTTTCTAATGTTTCTGGTCATTCCCTGTCGAATTTTAGCTGCCCTGTTCTATTCGCTTGTATTTGATTCGAAATTTCCGTGTAACTTTGTTTTAAGGGTCGTGTCGCTTCTCGCATTTACTCCTTGGAAGGCCTCACTAAATGCATAGTTCCTCGTATAGTGTCCGGCGTAACGACAGTGTTTGACAAGTTGTTTTTTGTGTTCTTACTGAGACCTTCAACAACAAAACCATTCGAAACTTAATTCGAAATTTATCCAGTATCGAGGTCGACGCGATATTTTGCATATCAATGTTTTTATCGAAAGCGGCAAAAAATGCAATAGTGATTTGTTAGACAGAGATGAAGCCTAAAGGCTTTAAAATTCAAGCACTACCATCTTGCCTTTTGTTGCCTTGGATTTTGTGTCTTATCAGTTTAATTACAAGGAAGTAAATTCTACTTACATTCACGTATACGGTCGACTGAACAAAAACTCGCCTTGTTTTACTTTCCTGTCGAGTTCTTTGTTTCAATCAGACTGAACTGTTTACGATCTTGTGTTTATTCCATTCGGCAAGGCTTACAATATCTGATTAGTGACGTACATAATGATGACTAATTTCACGTACATAATTTATGTTAATGTACTGATCTCATTACACTTTCCCGGGCCAGCAATAAAATGTTAACTATAGAGATTTACACAGTTATAAGATAGTGGCATTCAAAGTTCATTTAGGCCCGTTTCAAACGCCGTGCTTAAGTCGTGCCGAACTAAATTCGTTATTGAAGTTCGACTGTGGCACGGCTGTAGCACGGTGTTTGATAAGTTCGACTCTGCCGTGTAGCACGGCAAGCTCTGTCGTGCTACCCGACTTTGGCACGGCATGGTTTCAAACGGCGTGCTATTGCCGTGCCGAACTAAATGAGTAAATAACTAAAATCATCATTTTGGATTTATCCGTTGGACCGCTGGTTCGTATTATCGTCTCTTTTGTAAACGCCCAGTGAGCGGTGAATTAAGCTCGACCATGGCTCGACGTTTGAAACCAAGTCGTGCCAATGTCGTGCTACAGTCGAGCCAAATTGAATTTAGTTCAGCACGACTTTAGCACGGCGTTTGAAACGGGCCTAAGTTTAGAGAGTTCATTTATTTTTAGTGCAGCTCGTTGAGCACTAGCTCGTTGTGTTCGTTTTTCGCTGGTCGATCTTATTTCTTCAAACATAGCACTGTTGCTCTTGGCTATCAAAATGCCAAGAGCATTATTAACCGTTGTGCATCACCTTTTTGCAAGTGCGGTCTTGACACAGAATCAGTGAAACACTTCTTTTTGTTTTGCCCCAGGTATGCCGCCCAACGTAATCTTCTCCTTACCTACGCTGCTAATATTCTAGGTGAAACGTGGTCATCCAGCAGCGATGCTAAAAAACTTAATTTCTTTTGTACGGCGTTAAATCTGCAAATTATGACATCAATTGTGCTCTATTTCGCGAAGTCCAGACTTTCATAATCAATACTGATCGCTTTTCGATGGCCACTGTTTAACTGTTTAATTTATACATTGGTAATTATGTAAATTTATTTGTTGTAACTTAGTCTTTGTGTGCTGTTTGTGTCTGTCTGTTTCTTTGGCCTGATTATTGTATTATTGTAAGCCCCCTTGATAAGCCTAGGCGCTTTTGGGGCAAACAATAGAAATACATGATGTTTAAATAAATAAAAAAAAATGCCAAGAGCATGTCGTTTGTCAACAATCTCTCTCAAGTATCTTTGCATGCAGCATGCAGCCTATCCATGCCAAACGCATTCTTTGGATTTCCGTCGGGCTTCATGAACTGAATGGAATTTAGCGTTTTTCCCGCAGGAACATAGTCATAGATGACAGCCAAGTCGTTGGTAATGATTCCTTTTGGCAGTTCTGAGGAAAGGTCCTGTGGCTATGAATAATATGTTAAGCACTAGCCTTGGTATGTCTCGTTCAAATTCCTCTTTAACTTGAGTGCCAGCAGTCAATAGCACGCGTAGAGTGTATCACTTGCTTCTCTGTTGCCACGCTTTTTGCAAAAACTCTCGAGTGCGAGAGCTAGAAAACGATAGTGCGCGGCTGTCACTTTCTAGAATTTTGTTTATGGGAGATCAACTCAGCCGTAATAGTAAGATAAAGTGGCAGATCCGTTTATCTTTTTCTCTGATGACTTTTCCATTGTTATGTTGTCGTTCGCGGTGACCAGCTCTGCTAGACAACTCAGGTGATGTTTGGCTCCAAGGGCAACCATGTCAATTGTACTCAGCTTAGATATTAGATTCAAATGGCATAACTTATTAGCGGTAGGTCGGACGCATGATCGTAGTTGACAAATTTTGTACACGCTTTCTTAAAACGACGTCGGTGGTCGATTACTTCCAAAGAAACACACTGGAACTTTTTTGCTGTCTGCGAAACGATTCATGTACGTTTGCTGGCTTTTTGGCGTAGACAGTTTCCTGCGTCACCGAGTGCGAGAGCTAGTCTTTGTGCCAAGTGGCACAATGACTTTTAAATGTGTGAGCAATTCCGTTCTCTAGCCCAAATGTTCCCAAATCAACACATTTCTTCCTTTGTATGTTGTTGGTCGCCATTTTCTCTTTCTTACAAGGGACTTGGAGTCCGTAGTTGCATCGAATTGCATGAAAACAAATTAGAATGAGATGCCGCTCCTCCCATCCGCACCAAGAGAAAGTGTTGCAGAAACGTAGAGAACTGGGCAGCAAGAGAAAATGCAGATGTATGCCTTCTTCTATTTAATGAGTGGATACTCTAATTGTCCCTAACTAGCTGAAATTAGAAAACTGAGCTTGACACTAACTCAGGAATTGATCAGTATGGAAATGCACATTATCCTATGAAGTTTGGTGCTTGAATCAAAAATCGCACAATTCGGGGGCTATGCCGGCGGACTAAAATATCGCGATTGAGGAATGAATAAATCATTTCCTTGTTTCTTGGCTCCGCTTAGCCTCGGAGCCGAATTTTAACTTTGAAAAGTTTCAGATTTACCATCTTTTTCTGGTACTGGATTCACAAATCAATCCAAGATTTCTCTTTCAAGTAAGCCGGTGTGCACGGTCTGACTTATTTAATCGTAAATAGCTTCATCGATTGCAAAAGCCGTGGCATCATTGCGCTAGGTGATGGAACAATTCTCCTTGATTCTGCTAGCAAAGGATATTAATTTTTGTTAAGTTAGAGTAATTGGATAAGTATTATTAATTAATTAATTTAAAAGCTTATAAGGCGCAAATATCTATATAAATATTTAAGGCGTTCCAAACTAAATCGTCCTTTTCCAATTAATCAAATTCCGCTAAAAGGGGCAAATAAGCCTGTTAGACACAAAAAACTCCGACAGAATACTGGCGATGGAGGGTTTTTACAACAACTTAAAATTTCACAGTTGAGACTTCGACTACTTTATTATATTTCTAGCGGAAAGTACAGTTTTTTTGACATCTAAAATGTTCTCATTTTTCGTAGACGTCGTTTAAATGTCATCCTATTCATAGAAAGGAGCTGCAACATCTGCATTTTCTCTTGCTGCCCAGTTCTCTACGTTTCTGCAACACTTTCTCTTGGTGCGGATGGGAGGAGCGGCATCTCATTCTAATTTGTTTTCATGCAATTCGATGCAACTACGGACTCCAAGTCCCTTGTAAGAAAGAGAAAATGGCGACCATCAACATACAAAGGAAGAAATGTGTTGATTTGGGAACATTTGACCTAGAGAGTAAGTGGGTAATTGTTATTAATTAATTTAAAAGCTTATAAGGCGCAAATATCTATATAAATATATTCAAATGCGCCATTATTACAACGTAGTTGTAGCTTTATTTTCCGTTCTGTTAGTAATACTAGCTTGGTTTACGCTCGAATCTCTCTCACCTGCTTTTCACCTGTTCTTTTAGTCGCTTGTAACAACACTATTGGACCAGTGCTAATTCGTGTTATAATTTTATACTTCACCGAGTTCTTCAAGGCTTCCAAATCTAACTCTTCTTCTAAGTAATTAGTTATTCTCGACACTAGCCAATGAAGCTAATTAACTCGCCCTAAGATATTACTCAAGTTTTGCCGAGTCACCTACTGACCCCCTACTGTGATCTCCATTGCTTTTTCTTTCTAAAATTCTCATCATAAGCGAAGGGTAAGAGCTGATGTAAGTTATGTGTAATCCGACTAATTAACTTCCTGGACAAAAATCCATAAGAAGGGAATTCGAAACATGAGTAAATAGAGTCAGTTAACCTTCTGGTAGGAAATTAAAGTACAACAAAGATCCAGTTTGTAGTCTAGGCTACCTCCGGCTACAGAAGAGTCAGGGTCTGACTCGGGTTTACAAGCGAAATGTCACAGGTAGGGTAACCGCGCAACTCAGGACAACTTGATGCGCGGATACACTCAAAGGGTCTGGAAACAAGTAGAATATTAACTCGGGTACACGGGTTAACCCTACCTGGAGTCTTTACAAGGGAAAAACCCTGCCACACAGATAGGGTAGCTCGCCTACCTGGGTAACCCTGACTGGCTTCTAAACACGACGAAGAAAAGAAAGAGGAAATGTGTGGGTGCTAGGGAAACCCGCTTGCTAGGGTTTGCTAGGGTAACCCCATGAACTCCCCGCCGCATCACTGTTGAGTTATTCCCCTATCAATATCAGCACAAAAGACCCAGCTACAGCTATCTTATGAGCAATACAATCATCTCAACATTTATGGTTCTCTATCGACATGTTAACGACAAATCCCGACAGTCGAGCCCCCTTAATCGACCACCCAAAATGTCAAGCCTAGGTGATCGCTTAGCGGCATACAAGAGGTGGTCGCAGCAGGAGGTTCGGCTGTGTAAGAATCAATTATTTAAGAATGCCACTTAACAAGTACAAAAGAACCTGTCTTATTATAGTTTCCGATCAGAAACATTGGGGCCACTAGTAAGTTCCACCCTCATATCGCAGCATCATTTGCATGAATTACTTGTGTACCAATTTATCAACGTATACTTTCAATCGCTTCTTGATCTTAAAGTGCCCCTGTGACCAAAAATAAATTATATTTTTCTTTGGATTTCAAAACTATGTTAACTTAACACTAAGTGTCCCAAGTTTTAATCCTTGATTTAAAAAAAGGCACCTGTTTATTTTAACTGGAACTTTCCTATTTAATGATCCGCCATTACTAAATTTAAGTTCTTGAGAGAGCTGGATCGAGGAGAAAATGACGTCAAAGGCTCACTAGTTTAAGAATGCAATGCGTGTGTACGCTGCAGAATTAATATGCAGCACGGGAGTTTTGGGCTTTCACACTTTTGAACTCGCACTTTGCATACATAATAAGCTGCGTTCACACGCTGAAATTTTAAGCTGGTGAGCCTTTGACGTCACTTTTCCCGGATCCAGCCCTCTGAGGTCAAATCGGTCAGGTTTGAACGTGAGTAACGGCGGATCGTGAAATCCAAACCTTACACTCAAAGTAAACAGCCTTTGGATAAAAATGAAAGGTCAGAATTTTGCCAGTCAAGTGTTAAGCAGACACACTTTCAGAATCTCAAGAAAAAAAGGAAGTGATTTTTTTTATCACAGGGGCACTTTAAACATCCATTTTTTTTCCTTTTGTCATTTTCACCCAATTATTTATTTTCTCTGTTGCTATTGTGACTGCTCCAAAGGAGAAACGGTGTTGCGGAATCCATTCGGGAAAATTCTCCAACAGGCAGCTGATGTTTTCACTCTATTGTTAAATACAGTAAACAGCATTACGACACACATGCTCACTTCAAGCGCCCGCAAGGTGGTTTGTACAGCGTACCACGGCCAAGCACCAGGACCATCCGAGTGCAGACTAAAGTTGAAAACTGTAAAGTAGACCTGGGTTCCAGAAAACAGCAAATTGAGCACCGCTGTTATAAAAACAAGATATCGAAGCTTTTGAAGCCCTGTATCTCCATATATGCTCGCTGCTGAGTTGGAGGATAGTTTAAATCCTACTCGGAAGAAGCCAATTGTTAGAATCACGCCAAACAAGACAAAGTACAGGTGACATATCATCATCAAGATGAAGAGTTTCTGGATGCGTAGGAAAATGATGTCTGTTCCCACAGCAATGATTGCGTTGACGACCATCACTCCTAACGCTGTGGATAATTTCTGGAATCGTGGAGGTGCCACATTCACCATGTTGGTGGCGTCTATAAACACCAGAAGCAGAAGACCGAGGGCCGTGAGGACACATGGGAAGCCCAGTGACCACATGATATATGCACTGAGGGGCTCCAGCGTTCCTAGCGAGCTGTAAGGATCGACCAACAAAATCATCGCTCGAGAAAAGCCGAAAAATAGTAGTGACAGATATAGCGCCAGTTTTAGTCCCTTAATACTTTGACCCGAGAGAACGTCATCGACAAGTCCAGCACCAGAAGTCACTGCAATGGATATGTAAACGACAGCAAACAGGTAGATGTGTAGGTGCCAGGCTTTTCCCCATATTTTAATCGCGGTTGACCACTCCGGCCTGGGCTCTGGGTTTGTGTCCGCTATTTGCGCAGACTCGGCTGACGTACCGCGCCGAATTCTGATAGACGTAATATTTTGAGCCGAAGATTCTTGATTTCTGGGCAGAAATCCAGAATTTTCGCTGTGATCTATCCTTCTATTTAGGCTAGCCCTAGTATGTTTTTGCGACAGATGAATCAAGTTCTGTGATTTGTTCTCCCTGTGCAGTATTCGGTGTAGTTCAGCTGTGGCTGGAAGCTTATTTGAGAGGATAATCAGTAGAAGTAATACAGCCTTTGCCTTCTCTTTCATCATAATATAGAATCTTGAATAAAGCCGGTTAAGATTCATTTATTATAACTCGACATAACGCCGTTGAGGATGGTCGTAGTACAAGTTAGCAAGTTCGCTGTGGAACAAAAATTAAGTAGGATTTGTTAACTCGATTTTTTATGTTGTATTTACAGGGCCGAAGCCAGAAAAGAATAGGCCATTTTACAGTTGTGTGCTTAGTTACCTGGCCATGAATGCAAGCGAGGCTGGAGGTGACCTTGCTTTGATACAGACCTCTCTGTTTTCTCATGTAAATGTAACTAGTTAGCATAAGAACAACTTGATTTGCAAAATAAAAGCAGTGAGGTCTGTATCAAAACAAGGTCAACTCCAGCCTCGCTGCCATTCAGAGGCCAGGTCACTAAGCCGACAACTGTAAAATGATTGAGACAATGTCGATGTAAGAACAATGGCTCGGGTAATGTCCATAACAGAAACAAATTTCGAAGCGGCACATGCCTCGGGGTGCCTGTTTAATACTGGTTACGGCCCTGCTGTGTTTACACTCGCATTAGCTAGAGCCGTAATCAACAGGACGACAGAGGACAAATGCTATCGGAAATCAAAGATGGCGCCTGTACATTTTACCGTAATGCCTTGCGAACCTAACACAGCTTATAGGGTACAAAGAAAGCCAATTTCTCCGCCATAATATTTGTCCCTGTACCAAGGATATTGAGTAGCCTAGGTTTGAGGATTTTATAACGCTTCTGTACGTTTTTATGAACGTTAGTAAGGTTTTCCTGCGTTAAGAACTATGGGAAAATGTACCAGTCGGCAGTCGCATCTTTTTTTCTTACGGAGGATTGGTGTTGCACCAGACCGTGCAGGACGAATGAAAAGACATTTTCATTGAATAACTCCTGGAAGGCACCTCTAAGATTAAATGTTACAGCTGCATCATAATAATTGTTAAATACAATTCGAACTAAAAAATGAGTAACGGCCAGTCCGCATCAGGACCATGGCGATGCTTAGAACTCAAAGAGAGTGGAATACACTTCTGTGAAACATGACACAAATCAGGATAACTTTTTCACTTCACTTGAGTGACCCGTTTTTATAAACGAGGGTGAAAAGGGTCGTCCGGCGATGATGCCCTAAACTTTTACACTAGGGGCCTGTTTCTCGAAAGCCCCGGAAATACTTTTCGGCCCCTCAGGCCATTTTTAGTTCATTTGTATCTAAAAACGGAGAAGTGCATTCACCCGAAACTCCTTTTATGAATAGAACCTCTGTTAATATTAAGAATATGTGAATAAAACACCTCTGAACTCGTGAGGTTCGAGATTTTGCTATGGCTTTACGGGCCCGAGAAGTTTCCGGGGCTTTCGAAAACAGGCTCCAGGACGGTTTATTAAGATAAGAGGTTTTAAGGTGGCCGAACACAGTTTTGGCGCGCGCTCTTGCTAACGCTATTCAGCGCGCGCACAAGTATTGCATAAAAACAAACATGGCATAAATAGAGCGATCATTTTATTTGCTCAATGTCTGCGCTATCTGTACTATTTTTTCTTCACAAATGAACACAACGTATTGAATTATTGGTTTTACTCTTTTATTACAAAGGTATGTTAGAAAGGTAACGATGCAAAGAACTCAGCTCTGCTATTTCTTTGTTGCTAAAAGAACCCAGTTAAATGCAGCGCATGCGTAGTAAGTCGAAAAAAGTGCGATTGAGTGAAAAATTGACTTCTCGGAGGCGCTTATTTCTCGAGAACCACTCATTAGAATTTCACGAAATTTGGCACAAAAATACTTTAGGAAATAAGTAACTGGAGGATTGAAAAAAAATTAAACTTTAACAAAGGAAATTCAAGATATGCCAGTGAACCTTCAAAGAGGGATAATTAAAGATCTGTTTGTTACATTATTATTAAAATAGCGCTAACTTGCGAGTATCGTTACAAGCTTGTTGCATGCAAATTATAAAGAAAATCTAATGACTAGATTTTCTGCAAATAAACAAAACCGATTTTAAACACCTGTTTATATTTGATCATGTTGCCATGGCAACGGTACATACGTCAGCTTAATTATCAAAAAGTTGAAGTTTGTGTTGTTAACTTGCTTGCTGCCATTTTTGGTGACCAAAGGATCAAGGGTTTTAGAGAAAAATGTAAATGAAACAGAGGTATCAAAAACTGTGTTCAGCCACCTTAACACAACACAATAAAACCAGTGAACAGTGGTCGCCATTAAAGAGGCTATTCACCAAGGCAGTGGAGTATATCAAGATAATTCGCCCCGGAACTGTACTGTTTGGTCGCACAAAATTAAAAAAACTAGTGCTTACCAGGCAATACCGAGGCTACCACAAGCTCAAACCTCCTTGAATAAGATCTTCTTGGTGAATCTATTGGGAAGACCAATAAAAATTTTCACCTTAGCACAAAGTTTTTTCCTTGCCCACGCTTCTTACAATAACCTTGCATATATTTTCCTGTAACAGTTCAATCGGTGTAAGGTTACGCAAATACAGTTGCTTTTACTGTAGACAGAGTCAAAATGCTCTTTTAATAGCTTTGCTGGTTTTATAGAGTGTGTGCAAGGTGACGTCATCAAATTCTCAACTCTAAAACTAAAGAGCCACTAAATGTTTTATCCTCATCAGGCATAAGAGGCAGTAAATTTATACCTGTTTACGACTTTCCAGCTTAATAGCGTCCTTCATTTGGAAACCAGAGCATTTTGATATTCGAAGTTATGGTCGTGCGTGACATAAAGCTTAAAGATCGCCTTTGTCGAAAAATATTCACTTTTCTCTTGATTTTTGGCCATTTAAGGAGTTTAAGTATTAGGAAAACTGCTGGTGTAAATGTTTTTTGGCTCGATTCAGAAAACCAGTCTACTAGATAGCCAAAGTAAGTTCCAAATGTTTACACTAGTTACCGTCCGCCATATTGGAGGACTAAGGAGGTCCTCCAACATGGCCGCGCCATACTAAGCTTTACAATTTTGCGCGAAACATTTCGCCGAATATCTCAACTTTGGGACAACGCACACACCTTAAACTTGCAGAATTGTCTTCTTTATTTATCTTCTATAATATCAAAATTTGTTTACCTTACCCACTGCACGGTTTTTGACTTTATTTTTTATTGCGTGACACTCTATTGGTTGGCTGTGAATGTGGTCTTTTTTTCGATTTTGGAAAAAAAAAACAAATTGACAATAAATAGTTGACAGTTAGTTGTGATAATACATTGCTGGTGGCTAGTCTTACGCAGCTCGTTGAGTCTAAGGCCCAAGGGACTCATCAGAGACCTCGTTTGGCATCGCGCCTAAGCCCAGTCCCGTTCGCTAATACAACGATGACAGCAATAACAACAACAACATCTTTTATTTAAACACGGTGTGTTTTAAAGCTAATATAGCTTATGGGGCCGTGTAAAAAATGTTAACAAAATGAGATAATTGAAATTAAATGTAGTCAATAAAAGGTGAAATATGTACAATAAAAGATATGAATAGAATCAATAAAAAACGAAATCACTGTCAATTTGGGGACGACCCATTTGCGGTGACTCAATGTAGTCTTATATAAGGATTCCCGACCGCACAAACATAATAAGATTAAATTTGGTTAAACAGTTAAGGATAAAAATAAGCGAAAGAATGTTACACAACGTTTCGATGACTCCATGTCATCATTTTCAAGTGAAGAGAGAATAGAACTGATAATGATATGTACCATGCGTGGTGATAAAACGTAAAGGTGTAAATGTGAATATGTAATTGATTACAAAAATTTAAAGCAGCAGTTTTGCGCGTATGGAGTCTGATTGTGTCTTTGAGCATAGCCTCTTCTTCTTCGTGAATAACATGTCAAAAATAATCAGATACTCCAGTTTTCCGTTGCGCTTTTTCAAAACGGACAAAGTTGTTGCTAAGGTCGCCGATGGTTTTCACTGAGACCGTGCTCGTGAAAGTTTGGGAGAACTCGGAAAAGCTGTGGAAACTGTGGAGGCTGAAGGCCAAATCAACTATCACGTCGTAGAAATAGAGAGCGAATAATCTAGTTGTTTTAGTAGAATGCTAACTGAAATTAACGCAAATAAAGGTTTCCAATTATTTTTCTACGCATTATTGAACTTGACTCTTTAACAAAATCGCACGAATTGAATTGTTCGCGCACCCGTTTTTAGAGAAAAGAAACCTTTAATTGCTTTAGTCTCCTCAGTAATTTACGTATATACTGTGCAGGTTACATGATTATATGATCATCTGCGCATTACAAAAGTGAGCTATAAAACAATTAGAAACTAAAACGTATAATAATGCAAAATGAGCTGGAAACTACAATAAAAACTAGTCCAAAAGAAATCCTGCCCTCAAATTGAAATAAAAGCAACTGGCCGAGGACAAACTTATTTGGAGTTTATATTTACGGATCTAGGCTAGCCACCGGCTTTCGAAAATCTTGGGGACAACAACTGCGAGCACTACCGTACTGGCCAGCTATTTGCTCTGATCAAAATTGTCAAAAGGCAATTGTCTTGTTGCTGAGGACGAGTACTGTATAGGGGCTTAAAAGTCTTGTCAGAATTCGAACGAAATTTCAATTCTTCCCGTTTCTGTCAGTCTGCTTATTTCAGCATACCTGCCAACTCTCCAGGTTTTCCCGAGAGTCTCCAAGAATTCTAAAAGTTGAAGAAACCAACAAATAAAAGGGAAAAAAAATCGAATTTGAAAAATTAACAGTTTTTTGGTTATTGGAAGTCGAAAACTGAAAAAATAAAATTCAATGCCTTTCGAAATGGGATCGCAAAAAACTTGTGCGGCGAAGAATTAGCGTGAGATCTGCAAGACACGTTTGCTGTGACAGCTCGTGGCCGTAAGTCTCACAAAATCTTGATATCAGAGTTGAAAGTGTCCTATCGTACTCGTCTAAACGTCGAAAAAGGAATTCACTTCGATCGCTAGGGGTTGAATTTAGCTGTTGTTCGCATGTGTTAAAAAGGTTCCCCAAAGAAAAGAACTCATCGTAATTTAAAAGCCAACGCGCCGCCATTTTGATTTTCTGAATGTTCTGTATGAGCCGGTCAGCGTTCGCTCGCCACTCATTAGCTTAGTCGACTTCGAATTTTATTTTTTTTCGACTCGATTTTTTTCGACTTCCAATAACAAAAAAAAGCCTGTTAAATTCTCAAATTCGATTTTTTTTCCTTTTATTTGTTACTTTTTTCGACTTTTAGAATTTTGCACTTAGTATTTTTACATTCTCAAGTTCAATTTTGATTTCTGTCGACTTCATATTTAAATTTTTCTCGACCTCGAATTTTGTTATTTTGATAGGCTTTTTAGAATTCTGGACTTGATATTTACACAATTGGATACATTTACTCCTTTTGGAAGAATGTTTGTATTTTCCATTTCAGATTTTATGATTTGGATATTTTGTCCGCAACGAAACCCCATAGGCTACATTGAGATGTTAACCGAAGAACAAGAAAACCAGAACACGGTGAAGAAAACGAAACGAGACGTTGCTTTTTTGACAGAGTTCCTTCAAACAAAAGCGTGTGTTGAAAGGCATATTAAACGAAAGTCCTATCCAGTCAGTATCATCAATCATGACCTGGTAATTTTGACTTAATTCAGTTAAGATTTGAATTGTGTTATTCAGCGTAAGAGCGTATGACGCTGCATGTTTTCATGATTAAGTGACATTCAGATTTACATTTATGACTTGTAAATCTAAGTCAAGTTTTTTCTGTAAAAGTTGTCATTTACGTCTACATATTTGGATTTGTTATGTTCATTAAACATTTATTTCAAAAGACAAAGTGAACTTTATATTTTAGTCTATAATAGCAATTGAATGGCTTTTTTTAACATGCCCACCCAAACTGACAAAATTGACCAGCAATTTTTCTTTTGAAAAATCTCAATATCTATACTCCTCAACTCGTGAACAAAAATCGTACGTGCGCATTTTCCATGGAGTAATCTCTATTTCTTTCCGGCAGGGGTTGGAAATTAATGGTCTTTGTTACGTTCAGTCTGCACATGACCAAAATATTATATTAAAAAAGGTCTGTTTTAGGGTAAATGAAGGAAGAAAATAAAAAAAAAATACTGACATGGTAAAAGGAAAAACAAACGAAGCTAATCATTTGTGAAATAAAGGAGATCAAATGAAAATGAATTTATGCTCCAGTGAGACTAAATATCGTAAAAATAAAATTATCATATTTATTTAGTTCTGCAGAGATATATGCGTATATAAACACCAGCATAATATCTCAATATATCTTTCTTTGCATTTGCTCAGAAAAAAATTGAAAGCGTTTTAAGTTGATTAAGGTGTCAATTATTTGTGCTTTTTTAAAGTTTCCTCATATCACTGCACTGTTCATTTTCGTCAATAAAGGTAAGAATTTGCTATCTCCAAACTGGTACGAGGAATTTCCATTTTTCACAACATAAAACGCAATACCTTTCTGATGCTTCTTTTAAGAAGGCTTCTTCACTACCTTAGGGCCGATCCGCACTAGCAGAAAAATTGTTTATTTAGACAAAATTTCTGTCATCGCCAACGTTCTACAAGTGCGGATGGTTTGTCGCCACTTGACAAATTTTGGCCGAAGCAGACAAAACTTCAAACGCACCGCCGACAAAATTTGTCTCGGGTAAAAACAGGGCAAAATCGTTTAAACAAACAAAATTTTGTTTATCTTGGCATTAATATGTCATAAAGCTTTTAACCGTATAAATTTAGCGTCTCAGTTCTTTCTCGTGTGCGAAACTATATTTTACAATTTTCGCAGTTCCCAATGGCAAGCTATCCTTTTTATGAACAACCGAATTCTGTAAGCCGCTGGAACGTCCGCCCCTTACGATGACCAGTTTGGCTATCCACTTTCAAACACGCCAGTTGCCGTTAGACGACACAGTTTGAAGACTTAAACCATGTCAATGCGGATGCAACAGACGAGACCAAAAATTGTCATGACAAAATTTGTCCTTGGATTTTGCCACGGACAATTGCGATTTTGTCTTCTAGTGCGGATCGGCCCTTACTGACGATATGTCCTTCATATTTACGTACATGTACGTTTTACATGTACGTTTTTCCAAAATGGCAGCAAATGTGTCATAAATATTAGTGTGAGCTTCACACTTCAAGTTAGCCGTTGCGCAAAAAACCCACCTACCTACCTACCTGGTGGTTTTAATAGCGTTCAAACCAATATTTCCGCTATCTTGGCTTAAGGTCCATGCTGCTTGGCTTGATTCGCTTGTTTGCTACTGCCTCCTTTTCAGCTTAATTTATGTATCGTGTAATCCAAATTTATAAACGCTTCTTTCAATGCAGATCTTTTCCACAAGCTGACGTTTGAAATCGAGCCTTTTGTCAAAAACAAAAACCGGTGAGCGTTTTGTGGATCATTTTATCATTGAAATAATCAGGTTCCATGCAATCGGAAATAATCACAAAGCGCCTGCATTAAGCAAAATGAACAACAAATGAAGCCGATCTTCTTACGTCAAGACTAGGAGAACAATGTTGATATGAAAAGCTCACATCGAGGTTACAAGACGTTCTGTTTGAATGGTGTCTGACAGGGTCAATCAATTATAACAGCTGTGTTTCTTTTTCATCCCCTTCTCAAAACATCTAGCTTCGTTTATTTACGTGTTTTCTTTCCTGTAACCCTTGCAATTGTCCGTAAGTTTACTTGAAACATGAGTAAATGAATTATTAATTGTAGTAAAGGAAAAATTCGAAGAACAAGCTTACGTAAGCAAGTGAGCGTCGGCTTACAGATGGAAATAAAGAAGGGCTAATGAGGGGTAGCCGTGTCAGTCGCATGTCACATCTTTTCGGCGTGTACCGATGTCGCCTAATCAGCGGAAGCAAATGTCTCTGTCGTTTTTCTGCTTGAAGACATATGTCACTCTTGTTACAAGGTTGTGATTTGTTTAGAGTTTATTCAATGGAAAAGCACAAAAGTTTCTGACATTTATAGGCCTCAAAACCGAAAAACTATGTAAGACCCCCTAAACACGAAAACGAAGGTCCCAAACCCTATAACACCAGAAGACTCGCGATGTCGGGCTTTCTAATATTTTACCTTTGTTGAAAAGTTTTTTTTTTGCTCTGACACGGTATTCTCCTGGATTTATTCTTGATTGATTGATTAACTGATTGATGTGCGTTCCTTTTCGTGTTTTTGGGTCTTCGATTTCGTGCTTTGCGGTCTTTGTTTTCGTTTTCAAGGGTCTTTGTTTTCGTTCTTTAGGATCTTCGATCTAATAGGTCTTCGTTTTCGAGGTTTTCCTTTTCTTCACTACCCTGTTTTCTTTAGATGGGCGAAAAGTCCAAAGGGACAATGTCGCTGTCTTGTCTAGTGTTTCTCGTCATTCGCTGTCGAGTTTTTAGCGACACATTCGATTCGCTTACAAGTCTTTTCGGATTAGAAATTCCCCTGTTACTTTGTTTTCAGGGTGGTGTCGCTTCTCTCTTTTACCCCTTGGAAGGCCTCACTGAAAGCATACTTCCTTTTCCCGCGTAACAACGTTTGACAAGTTAGTTTTTGCGTTTGTACTGAGACCTTCAACAACAAAACCATTCGTTATTTAATTCGAAATTTATCAAGTCTCGAGGTCGACGCGATATTTTTCATGTCACTGTTTTTATCGAAAGAGGCAAAAAATGCAACAATAATTTGTTAGACGGAGATGGATCCTGAAGGCTTTAAAATTCACACCCTACGATCTGGCCTTTTATTGCCTTTGAATTTGTTTCTTATCAGTTTAATTACAAGGAAGTAAATTCTAATTACATTCACGTATACGAGCGACTGAACAAAAACCCGCCTAATTTACTTTACTGTCGAGTTCTTTGTGTCTGCTGCACGATATTTTGTGCGCTTCAATAAAAGAACAATTTGTTTTTACTACTATTTGAAGCTCACTTCACGGAATCGAAATTTCTGACCCAGAGAGAAAAAAAACAAGCAAACGCACAAATAAAGACTATGTTATTGGCGACCTCGGGGTGACTTTAGTTAATTCTGTTTTTATTTCAAACACTCACTTTAACATTTTTGTATGCTTTCCAAATGGCATTCATCCGACCTTGAGTTACAATTACAATTTTGCAAACTGTCCAAATTAATTCTTAATTTGGGTAGTGTCCAAATTTAAAGCAACATATCTAGCACAGGAAATCGGTCTGTTTGAGAAACAATTAGGGATTAATTAAACCCAAGAATGGATCGGACTATTCAGCTCACATACACAAATACGCCGGAGGAGTTTAAAAACGGAAAAATTACCGGTCATTGGGATTTGTGTTTGAAATTTTTAAAAAAAAACACATGCTTATCGTCGGGTTATTATTTTCAAAAAGCTTGGTTTTCAAAGTGTTTTCTGTCCAAACGAAAACCAAAAACCGGCCACGTCCTAGACCAATTGAATCTCAAACATGGTCAAACATTTCTCTGGCGGCCAAATTGGACTCAGCTAATGGCCTCGTCTGATCTTGGCTGTCCTCGGAATTTTTTATCCATTTATTTTCCAAAATGGACAGCAAATACTCCCGTCATGGCTGACGCAATTTCGTTCCCAGAGTCTTCGTTCCCCTTAACCAGCGGTCGGAAAACGAGTCTGCCCATTCTCGTCCCCAGAGCCCACGATCCTGATCTGGCCTGCGGCAGGAAATCGAGAGCTCTGGGAGCAACCATTTCAGGCGTGCGCCGTAGATGCAGACTGTGTGAGACCGGATGGGCAGAATTCGGTTATTTCCATTGTTATTTCAAAATGGTTGCTCCCAGAGCTCTCGTTTTCCGACCGCTGGTCAAGGGGAACGAGGCTCTAGGAACGAGATTGGTCCACTGACAAAAAGCGATATTTTTTCAACCGTTACCGCATCATTAAAATTTTCGTTTAAGGCTATAGTTTTACTTGCATAGAATTCATTTCTTTACTTCATGGTAGAAATAAACAAAATTAGACACAACAGTCTTGGTCAGTCTTTTTTTGATTCTCCTTGTAGTGCTTGCGCTTTGGACAGCTTTGGACGAGGGCTGGGGTTGGCTGGAGAGGTTACTAAGCAAGATGGTGGACAGAGTTTGACGTTGACGATTTTTCATGCAGATTGCAATTCTTTCACTGAAAGAAACTGCACCACTTAAAGAAACCCGTTCCAACTAGAAATGAATTCATTGAAATCTTTAGGTTGTGGTTTAAAGTACTCACGATCGAGTACAATTTTGAAATTCGTCACAAACTCACTCTAGCCACGTCACCAATGATGGATAAGCTTAATTTTTCGATTTTTTGATCGCTCCAGTGGATTGTTCCAATGGCCAAAAAACTCTTTGGCTTCCAGCAGTTGGCAGGAGCCATCAAGACTCTCGGTCTCATCTTGTTTATGTACATTTTCTCCATCAGTCTGACATTTTACAACAGATGGTTGTTACAGGTTTGTGGCAAATATGTTATGACTTAAATCTGGAACATGACTTCAAGTCAAAACCTAAAAGACATATCTTTTCACAGAAACTATAAAAAAGAGCAATAATAATGTTAAATTAACCATTCATACAATATATGAATGCATGATGATGTACATGTGGTGTACATGTAGCTTGAGAATTAAGCTTAACTCATGTTCATTCATTGAATTGATTTTGGTTGTATTCTAGAGGTTTCATTTCCCGTTAAGTGTCTCAGTGGTACACTATGCAATGGTATTTGTCATTGCTGCAGTTCTGCGACTGCTATGGGAGCTTAAGACTAAGAAGAAAAGGATAATTTTGCCTTGGTCTGTGTACATTAAAAGAGTCTTACCCACAGGTGAGAAATTGAATGAGTTGTAAGAAAGTTTGATACAGTGGAACCTGGTTAACACCCGGGTTAACAGCAATACCAAAGAGACATATAAAAGCGTATGTATTATTTGGGTTTCTGTTGCAAATGGGCTCTTAGTGGAAACTGAGTGGTCATACTGGGCACATGTTTTTTTGTTTTTCTGTTTCTTTTTTTTTTTTATTTTTGCAAGAGGTTCCTGCTGTGTTTCAATGAAAAATAAGGTCTTCCTATGTTTTTACATCTGTATTTATCATTTTTTATTATTGCATTTAAATTTATTTAATCATTTATTATATCTGAGAACAATTTTATTCTCTGTTTATCTTAATTTTTATCATTATTTTAATGTGTTGTACTTAATTAGTTCTAGTTAGGGAGGTCTACATCAGGACTTTGGCCTTGCCAATTCTTACAAACCTGCATTGTCAAATAAAGATGTATGTATGTGTGTAGGGACAAAGAAAGCACTCAATTTAAAAGCAACAGAATAATGTTTAGTGACTTAACTGTAACTGTGACACATGTAGTTAAATGCTTTGCATGAAGGTGTAATCAAGGGTAAAACACTGGTCCATTATCCAGAGCTGATCACAGGCTGCAGCAGTGAAAGTTTGCACTCCGATCAACCTGAATAGTGCTCTGGTTAGCCTGAGCATCACTCTGGTCAGCCTGGATATCACTCATGTTATCCTATTTACTGTTAGCTTTCATGGTGGAAATAGTAACATGATAATTTCAGTCAAAAAGTGGAGTCTGTCAGTCTGCATTTTACCCCTCGTCTACAGTCTGCAGTGTGGAGTCTGCAATCTGTGTTTCACACTGACCTGGTAAAAAACGGAACTCAGAAAGATAGTTTTTGTATGTCACACTGTTATGTTACTGTGCTAGTAACAAAGACACATAACTTTGTGAGAGCTTTTACTTGAGGGTACAATAAGCAGATGAAATCCTCTTTTCTGCCAGCAGATGGAGTTATCACTGCTTAGTGATCCTAAATGTAAATCCTCTGTGCTTTGTACACCAGTCAGCCTCCTGCCAGTTGCATTTGTAATAAATGTTTGCATTTTCATTTTCATTTACAAGGCTGTACCATCTTTTAGCTTTCATAACTTTTTACAAACAAGCTTACTTTACCTTAAACTCTTTTGAGGTTTTGAGTGTAAAAGACAGCTTCCTCTCAAAAACAAAGTTTGGCAAATAAATTTTGCATTTGTCCTTTTTACTCCATATTTAAGAAAAAGAAAATATAAAAATTCTACATACTATTATACTTGCATGTACTCATATACATTTTTAAACTCCCAACACATTCAGAATTTACAGAATTTTTATGTTGGTGAGGATTTTATTGTAGTTATGTTGATGTATTTCTTTACAGCCATGGCTTGTGCTCTAGATATTGGATGTTCCAATTGGAGTTTAATGCTCATCACAGTTTCACTGTAGGTGTTTTTAAATAATTACAGGTTATAGCACTTGGCAAGTGAATTCTCGGAATTTACCTGCACAAGCTCACAAACAATAAACAAGAAATTTCAATACCGCACAAAGCCTCCTCATGCGGTATTGAAAATTTTGAGTTCATTGTTAGTGAATGAGTGCAGGTAAATCCCAATAATTCATGAGCAATGGCTGCGTTAACATTTTAAAATTTATTATTCAAATTGAATACACTGCAGTCAAAAATCGTCAACGTTTGAGTCACCAAAGCCATGGTGTAATGACAGTGGTGTATTGAATTTACACCACTGCAACACCACGATAATGATGTCAAGGCAATTGTTTCGTTACAACCCAATGCCATGGCTTGTGGTACAAATCAACCAATCAGAGAATTGGAATTTGTATGTACAGTGTATGAAATTTGAATTATAATTATAATGAATAAACACTATATAGTATACAGTCTAAGTATTTACAGATTATATGCAAGAGACTTTATATTAAAATAAATCTCTCTTTTCTCAGGCTATAATTATTAGATGCAGAAATCTCTGTCACTATAATAAATGGTTCTTACCAAAAAATATTTAAGAGCTACTGTAGTCATGGACAAAAAATTGTTTAACTTAGTTTTTCAGTTATTAACAAATAAAGAAACCTTGAATGTGACAGATCTGTTCTGCTCTAAAGTACACACTCAGGAAGTGGTAGAGCACGTAAGAAGTTTAGGGGGAAGCACAAGACATTATAGTTGAGTGTTTCTTTACACTTCTTGAGTGATCTATGGCTTCCTATCAGTGTAAGGGATTTACGACAGAAGAGAGCACAGTCAAGGCTTCTTTAATGTGTTTTGATAAAGGATCCATAATTTCCCCACACATAAATATTTTCAAATCAAACTTTATTTTCCCCTGTTTTAAGAGAGCTTGATGTATTTTCTTTAATTGCACTCTGTCAAGTTTCGTTTTAAATAGTTTTTGTTAATGTTGTTTTGTTGACTGTACAGTTTATCTACAATGCTACATACTAATTATTATTAAAGTTTTTAAGATGCAAAATCCCTTTCAGTAATACATGAATGTTGTGGCTCAGGTTTTACCTCTCCTTCAAGTTTTTTCACTTTTTGGGGAAGTTCTTGATATCACACATACCACCCACCCCTTCCAGTCCCTACTGTTCCATTTCTCTACCAGGATCCCATGCCAACTGGGCACAAACATTTACCGCAACATTTAACACCCAATCTTTGGCTTGATTTTTCAGCATGGCACAATAGTATTCTATTCTATTTACCGACTGTTAACCAATATTGATGGTGTTTTGTTGCAGGTACACGATGACAAAATCCACAAGCATTATTTTCATTTTGATATTTGCTTTAATTTTTAAACTGGAACAATGGGTACGTGGAGCAACCCTTATGATAATATGAAAAAATACAGCTAGTAAGGCCACGCTATTTAACTCACAATACGTAAGCTGCATTGGAATCCATGCACAGTCATGATACAAGTACTGTTTCTTTTAATTTCACTTGTCAGAGTAGTTTATTTCCATTAGTAATGCTTTAAATTTTGGATTCATGCTTTAGCTCTGCCCAGAGCCACTCTTAAACTTCCTTAGTACTTTTGAAACTTCCTGCTTAAGTATGGATCATTATTATTGCAATGCTAAGCCATTTCCAAGTCTCTTTTTGTATCTGGCTTCAGATGAAAGTTTGTCTCCAGAGGAACCCTGTCAAGCTAAAATGTTGTAAAATGTGATGTTCTTAGAGAGTCACATATCTGATGAAAATAGAACTTCAGGGAGGCAGCGTGGTCAAGTGGTTTAGGGCGCTGGATTTGAAATCTGGAAGTCTCTGGTTCAAATCCTTCACCCTGCTGCTATCTGGATTTGTTCTCGGTAGTCCCGAGTTCAACTCCTCAACCGCATTGTGTAAATAGCCAACTGGTTAGCCTCCCATGGTCAGTTGGGATTCTTATAGATTATGTTCTGTTTGTTATATTTAGTCATTTATTTACAGTGTCCCCAATTAGCATATTACAGTGCTAAATACACCCGACACTTAAGGACGTTCGCGCGAAATTTTTCCAGTCGATAGAATTTTTTTAAATTTTTACTGCAGGCAGATTATGAGTTACTTGTGCGAGAAATGCAAAAAAAATTGGGGGTCACCGTCTTCGTTTCAGAGATAAAGCGTGTGGTAAACTATACTGATTTTGAAAAATTGTCGCATATCATTGAGCACGGTCTACAGGGGTTTATAGTTAAAAATATCGAAGGTGGGTCAACGGAGGCAAACGATCTTAGTCACATTTTGTAGAAGTGGGTCTGTTGCGTAAATAATTCCAAATTTTACTAACTTCTTCACACAATTTTAGCCTGTAAGAGGCATTTGAGACCGCCGCACAGATGCACGAAGAGCTACTAAGAACGGAATTCGATGGCGCATTTTGCCAAAAATTTAAACTTTTAGTCGATAGATTTTTTTCATTTTTCCCTAAACGTAGAAAATCAGTAGAGAAAATGATCCATTGAAAAAAAAATTGGGGTCACCGTATGTCCAAGATCGTTAAATCCAGTCAAAGCTCTAGCAATGGCCATCTGCCTTATCATTTGTTTATTTTATGACCTACTGCACGCGCTCATGGATAACGTGGCATGTGAATTTGCGTGCACAGTAAGGATGCGCAGAAACAATTAGCGCAAACGTCCTTAAATAAAGTTGTTATAATTGTTATTATCAGTAATTTTTAATTTTGGATTTTAGTGATGACGTCATACAACAACTGGCAATAAAAATGCTGCCGTGATAATTTTTAAGTGGTATCTTTTAGGGGTCAAATAATGTAAAGTTTGAACCACACCCAAATTGGTCCGACACCTTGAGGGATTTAACTCAAATTTACTGACTCACATGCCTAACCTTTTACATAGAGGTGTACCCCTGGGGCGATACCCTGTGTTCAGACAAATAATTTACTATAACAATTAATAATTCATAATGGAACTTTTGATCTTTTTAGAAGGTTCAACTCATGTTTTACCTGATCTGTTTATCTTGGACAGAACTTTTCACTGATGGCCATCATTCTGTTAATCGCCAGTGGTTTGTTTTTGTTCACTTTTGAGGCGACTGAATTTAATGCTGAAGGCTTTGTTTTAGTAAGTCAATGCATACAATTTATTACCTTGTTCAAATAAAATTCAGTCAATAGTTACTTTCACCTTGTCCTTAAATTTTTTATCCTGAGAAAATAGTTGTCAAAACCTTGAGATATCCTAATTTGTACTGTATTAAAGATCTTCACAACTTATGGTAACTGCGAGTATCTTTCCCAAGATTTTGGGTTAGAATACTTGTCACTTTATACCAGGGATCTCTTGTTTAAGAACTCAATAAGATGCTTGCCTGTTCTTGAAGTATCTCTAAATATCTTTTAGGATCTGTGGTAAGTTCTTTGAAAGAATCAATAGATTATTACATAACTTAGTTTTCTCCATATCATGTGTTCTAGGCATCAATATATCTACAAAATAAGAAAACTACTTGCCGATTACATGGCAAGTCTTTGTAATTGGTTTTTGCTTAAGATTTTGTTTGGTTAGTGTAATGTTTAAATTATGGAGAAGCATTTTGAATTTTGAGTCCCCAATGGCTCAGTAAATTCTTTTTCTGAGTAATTTGACTTGAGTACGCTTCTCCATTGTTTACACTTTATCCAAGTCACCAATCCATTTATCATTGTAATGTTTTCTGGTTTCTTGTTAGTTAGTAGTCACGGTGTAAAGGAAATGACTCTGACTTGTAAATTAGCTGTTCTTTACAAAAAGTCCCTGCTGATATGATTTAGGCCTAATCCACATGTATCTGGCTATTTTGAATCTGCAACTTTTTTTTGCGGATTCAAGAATTTCCTGTCCACACATAGTGTATTCATATCAAATTCGCCTGTCCACACAGTCAATCTAGATAAACTAGGCCTCGCGTTGTGTCGCCATGTTGGTTTATAGTAAGGTTATGGTTAGAAATTACTACATCATCGAATTTGAAGATATTCAGATTTGCTGTCCACACATCAGATTCACTGCAGAGTTATTTTTTCCATTTGAGAGAGGATTAAAAAATGTCTGGATTTTCCGCCGGAATCACAGGATGCATGTGGATGGAAGCTGTATCTGTAAAGAAAAAGTTGCGTATTTGAAAATATCTGCCATGGATATGTGTGGACAGGGGCTTTATAGTCTGACTTACTGTATATAATTATATTACTTGTATTGCTGTTACAGGCTTTGACTGCTTCAGCACTGAGTGGTTTGCGATGGACACTGGCACAGATTTTAACTCAAAAAGCCGAATTAGGTATTACAGTACTACACTGCATATAGCATCAGTATCAGATACATATGTAAAAGGTATCGAATATATACAATGTAGAAATGTCCCCTTCCTGCAGCCAGAAGCCGAACTAATGGAATGAAAATGATGAACTCAACATAAATTACAACCTCTAGATAGGCTGGGAGGGTACTTTATCCAAAACACCTTCCATGGAAGGGTAACAATGAATATTTTCTGGAATGTAGTTACAATCAGTGCCAAAGAAAACGATGTAACATATTATTTTCGAACGTGTTTAAAACACAAAATGGCAAAATGGCACATAAACAATGTGGGATATAGTCAACCCATTGAATCATTGAGAGCTACAGTGTAACCACCTTCAAGTCAGTGATATTAATGCTAACCTGAGTGCTATTTAGGCTAACCACACTGACTTTTTTGACATTTTGTTTTTACCACCGTTTTCGTTGATACGCGACTTTCGAAAAAAAACACCCGTGGAAACGTTTCCAAAATTTCCGTCAATCATACATGTTATCGGCAGATCCGATCAATATCCACCAATCACAGCCCGCTAGCAGGACGTAAAGGTCTGAAGGTCACACTAGTGGCTGTGATTGGTGGATTTCGATCGGATCTGTTGGTAACATGCAAGACTGACGGAAATTTTGGAGACGTTTTCGCGGGCGTTTTGTTTTCCAAAGTCGCGTATCAACGAAAACAGTGGTAAGTTGTCATTGTATTTGCATATTTTACAGGTCTTCACAATCCCCTTGACACACTGTATCATCTCCAGCCATTTATGACGTTAACACTCATGCCCCTGGCTTTTTATATTGAAGGTAAAAAGTCAATGAAAGTTTTTATAAAAAGCTCAAAGTCAAGCAGTTAGTAGAAAAAGAGGCAGTCCTTAAAAAGCACAGAGAACGTTACAGAGGGAGATGATTTGAAATCCTAGACAGACTACATGTAGTTTGGTTGCTGCAGAGGCTGACCAGGTAATGATGCTCAGGCAGTAAGGAGAGGCCAAATGATTAATGCACTTTGTTGTTTACTGCAGGACAGCATTTAGCTCTGTCCCCCCAACTGTTCAGTGCACATGATAGTTCCACTCTCTGGGTTACCATTGCCATGGTGATGTTTGGCTGCTTCCTGGCTTTCATGATCAGTGTTGCCGAATTTCTGTTGCTGTCCCACACGTCAAGTTTAACACTCACTATTTCGGGGATATTTAAGGTGAGGCGAGCCTCATGGGTGGTATAAGACAACAAACAACAGCAACAACAACAACTTTATTGACCCTTACACTTGACAGAAATTAAATTAACGTAAAATAAAAATTAAAACTGAAAGGGTGTTGGCTTCCTAAAATAACTGAAAAGTTAACAAGGCTAGGAAGCCAAATTACATAATTATAATAAATTACAATATAAGGTAAAGCCTGTGTTCAAGCTTAGTGACCCTTAAGCTGGCATGTATTACTGACATGGTTTCTGTAGTGTGAAGGGAGCGGTGGATTGTTTGCATAACCAATGAATTTGTGCATGCTTGTTGGGAGAGAGGCAAAGTGAGAGTAAAGTGTCTTGCCCAAGACCATAACTTATTAATAGCAAATGATGCTGACCAGGACTCAAACCCAGACTGCTCAATGCAGAATGTAGCTAGCCATAATTATGTCACCAAGGGAAGGGTACTGGGTCGAAAAAGGTCAGGTAATGAAATGTAATTTGTTTACCCACAGAGCACCAAGGAGTTCACAAGAACTCGTTCAGAAATATCTTTGCATTCCAGGGTCAAATTGGAATTTGGAAATGTTGGTTTTTGAGGAGAGGGGAAAACTGAAGTACCTGGGCAGAGAAAAACCTCTCAGAACAGAGTAGAGAACCAACAGCAAAATCAACCCACATGTAGCCAGCTCCAGGAATTGAACCCGGGACACAATGGGGGGAGTCAAGCTGTCTCACCACTGCACCATTCCTGCTCTCCCGTCAATGTCATTTAATGTGCTGTTTTAGAATTGGTACCTCTTAGGGGTGAAATAAAAATCAAGCCATGCCCACAAAACAGGATCTTGGTACCTTTCAAAATTTCCAACTAGCAGCCTTGTCTTTTTTATGTAAGAGTTCTGCCCATGTTTAGAAGAGATCATTGCAAAATCATCTGCCTACTCAAACAAATAAATCTGCTTACTTGATATCTCTGTGACTGCCTTTTCTTAGCCCAATGCTTGGCCAATAAAATTTTTCTTTTAATGTGTAGGAAATTTGCACCTTGTCTCTTGCCACTGAATTTGCTGGTGATAAAATGACTACTGTGAACTTTTTGGACTTGTACTCTGTCTCATTGGAATAAGTGTCCATGTGGTGATCAAAGCAACAAAAGGTAGGTGCCACATGTATATAATTTATAAATGTGCCATTACCACAAAATCCCACATACATGTACAAGGCCCAGATTATAAGCCCTTCTGCCTGCTGAGAAAGAAGTACATGTATTCCCACCAGTTGAAGGACCACGGTTATAGGTTCTCCTTTCTCCAATTAAGTGTCAAAAGCAACTAAAAGACTACACAATTTAGGAATTTCTTATGAAATTCATTGTCAAAGTTTGTGCATGAGATGTGATCACAACCCCTCCCCTTTCCTACCTTCTCCAATATGTATGTTCCCACAGTTCTACACTATCCCAGGTACCTCTTTCCCCTCTCTCACTACCCCAGTTATAAGCTAGTATCCCAAAACTCTACACGTTTGTATGACCAGCATGGTGAGAACGTCAAACCTGATTGCTGCAGTGGAATATGATATTTGGGTGTTCAGTCAGACTAAAGAATAGGTTTTTCTTCTCAGATCCAGACAATTCAATTGAAAGTATTGAAGAGCTGTCAAACGGTGACATTGAATTAAAGGGACTGCTTCCAGATAGCTCAGTGTTACCCGAGGATGAAGAGGATGAAGAGTTTGAACTCACTGTTCATGGCCAGAGTTCTTAATTTTTTTTTCTTTTTGGCTCTCTTTTGAAATCGTGGCCAGTACCTCATGAATACAGGCCAGGGAAACATGCCACAATCATTGCTTCCAAATTCAAATAGACAAAAATTAAAAGTATGAAAATTATATATTTATTTATTTAATATGTACCAATGTTTAAGGAGATATGTTTATTAAATAATAATTGGGATGTCACAGAATGACATGATACCTGCTGTGCAATAAAATATGAAAGAAAATCATGTCCAAAAAATTTTTTTGGTCAATTTTACAAAGTAAAGCAATATGGAATTATGTTTCACATTTGAAAATGCAGAACTTTTAGTGCTCTGTTTTACTCAAAATCGTGCAATTTACAAAATGTATTTAACATACGAGACATCTACAAAAAATAGAATCACAGTAAGATGTTTCTTGGTACATGTAAAGATGTACATTGAGTTAGGGTATTTGTCAAAATATGTTTATTAAATAATAATTGGGATGTCACAGAATGACATGATACCTACTGTGCAATAAAATATGAAAGAAAATCGTGTCCAAAAAAATTTTGGCCAATTTTACAAAGTAAAGCAATATGGAATTAATTATGTTTCACATTTGAAAATGCAGAACTTTTAGTGCTCTGTTTTACTCAAAATGGTGCAATTTACAAAATGTATTTAACATACCAGACATCTACAAAAAATAGAATCACAGTAAGATGTAGCCTGCGAAAACAGCCGTCCTTCTTCGCTCCCGGCCCGAGCGCGAAACGCCACTCGGGCCGGGAGCGAAGAAGGACGGCTGTTTTCGCAGGCTAAGTAAGATGTTGAGTTAGGGTATTTGTCAAAATTGTTAAAAAGTAGTGTTTTTTCTTAGATTGCTTAGACATGTGAAGCACCATAGCCTTTATCCTACAGAACAAGTGGATTTAAGGGAGGAGTAACACGTGTGTGATACACGAGCATGATGTTCCATGCTCCCTGTCTGTGACCAGTCATCTTGTGAATCTCGCTTTGTTCTCTGCTTCCTGATCTACCTGTTCTGCAGCCTTCATAACCAACATCAATCATCATGTGTGTCTACACCTAATGCCGTAGACTAATGCACCTTATTTTAGTGATAAAGAATGAGAAAAAGTGAAGAGAATAAAATGAATATAGATCTTGAATAGTTATCTTGGCATGATCAATATTAGATCATAGATCACAAAATTCTAGTGTCCTTTAAGAAGGAGCAGGTTCATATCATTGCATGTGCAGCTGGACATTGTGAATTTTGGCATCCCAGTTGCTCGCCAGCCAGTCTTCTACACTGCCATTAAAGATCTGTCATGCAGTATCAGCTATTATTATCCAACTGCACTTCGCAGAGTACAAATAACTCTTTTAAAAGACGAGTACAAATATCACGCGGTATATGTACTCCAGAGGACCGGTTAAACAGGTTTCCTGCCGTTGACTAATCAGTTAAATTAGGCCCTGTTCGCACTACGCGAAATTTTGTTTGTTTTGCAAAAAAATCTGTCAACGCGAAGTGATTTCTAGTGCGAACGATTTGTTGCACCCACCAAAATTTTTGCAAGCGCTACGAAACTTCAAAGATTCCGTCGACTAGCTTTGGAGACTGTAAAAATTTTGTCAGGCGAGAAAATCCTTTGTTCCTTGACATCCATCCGTCATTGGGTCATCAAATTTGAAACATATGGATTACGAAGCGAACGTGACCGTATGACTTCCCGCGAGTGTTCTCTCTCGGAACATATTAAGAGCCTCAGTAAATCGTGGAATGAATCTCTACCCGTTCGCATATTTCTTCTGAACAAGATCTCAGGAAAATGGCGCTGGAGAAATATCAAGTGCGGATGAAAACGACGGTGTCTTCGCAGCTGAATTAAAACCTCCATAATCCTTAACACGCGTAGCAATCAAAACTATAACTAATTGTTGATTTAGCAAGAACAGGTTCTGCATGAAAAGCAAAAGGCAATAAAGTGCCATAAAAAATTTCGGGGAGCATTTTATATTCACAAATCCGACCGGAAACTTCGCGCGAAACAGACACCGACACACATTTCACGACATCTTGATGTAAATTGATCAAGTGAACTGTCACTAAAAAAATTTCGTATCTTCATGTGCGAACAGGGTTGCGAAAACAAAAAAATGGTGATTACAAAATTTTCGGTTTTTTTGCAAGCGCGAAATTCAAATTTTCGTCTTAGTGCGAACAGGACCTTAGCTGGATTTCCCGCGCCAATTCCGTTGCGCTTCGCATACTTCTATCGCGCATTCCCTGTAAATAAATATCCACGAAATTCGCTCGCATGAACATACCGATTTGGCGTGTTGGATAAATCTCTTATTAGACGTTTTGTTGTGTAGTATCGCTGAGAATTTTTACTCGTTTGTATTTTGACTCGCCCTGCGGGCTCGCCAAAATACGGCACAACTCGTAAAAATACTCAGCGATACTACACAACAAAACGTCTAATAAGATATATATATCCCCTCATTAGCAGTGGTGTATCTAGGAGAGCCCCTCCCCCTTATTTTGGCCAAAAAAATCTAGGAAGGAAGAAAAGCCATTAGGGCAAGCCAAAAAAAAACCCCGGCTACTATACTAGGAGTTCTGACCAACACACAGTCTTACTGGCTATAAAACGTAAGGGAAACAGGGTTTTCCCAACGTTTTGAAACAGATGGCTTTATAGGCAGGTGATTCCCCCCTCCCCCCACAAAGAAAATTACAGTTGAACTCCGCTATTTGGAAGTCCCAATGGAAGTGGAAAAAAATCGAAATAGCGGGGTTTCGAAATAACCGGGGAAGCATAAAATTCGTAACAATGAATCATTTTTTAAATAAACTACAGTACAGTATGAAGAAATACACTGATTAAATAAAAATACAGAAATTATTTTTCGGATAAATCAGCAGATGCTGTTGCACTGAAAAATCTTTGAATGTTCTGTTGTTTTCGGTTTTGTGTAATACTTTTGTCGATCGTGAAAGACAACTGGCTTTTTTGCTGTCGAATCTCGGCTCCCTCAACCGCAAACAAAATGTAGTGTGAGAGACTGAATTGCTTGACGGACCTCACTCTTCGTTGATCGCTTGGGAGTTTCTTGTACTCTGTTTTTGACAAGCTCGAAATAACGGGGTTGATTTAAATCAGTCATGAGTTATTCCATGATTTATAGTATCAGCAAGTGACTTCTGCTGAAAAGATACGACTGCTGCTCTTTAGTAACATTTGCCGGGGAAGTGAGGTTACTCATTTATAAGGGCTATATAGGTATGTGTGGCCGCAAAGGGTATGGTTTTTGAGCTGTTTTGGTCATAAATAGGGTATGATTTTTGCACTGCGTCTCTAGTGTTGAACTGGGTATTTAAATGGAAGTACCAGATTAGCTATTGGTCGAATAGAAGGTCAATTTGACTTAACTCAGGCCAAGATAATTTGGTGTGCATGTAGTTATGGACCAAAACAGCTAGATTTAAAAGTACACAAATAAAACAAAAAATAAAGAGGCCAATATCCAGTAATCTTGCACAAACAAACTCGATCAATAACGGAGTTCTCATGATATGGCAAAAAGAACGACATTTTCTTGTAGGATCCCATTTGCCCACTCCTATATCCATTATGTGGTAAATAGTAAGACAGATTTATGCCTTATTCAGTCCAAGATAAATACCTCTTACTAAATAAGTTTGAGCCGAGGTCCATGGTGTAAATTTTCCACAGACAAATTACACTGAAAAGTTGGTTCACGCATTCATTACCTCTAAGCTCGATAGCGCTAATTCACTATTGCATGGGCTACCCACCTCTCTAATAGATCGCTTACAAAATGTCCAGAATGCTGCGGCCCGCATTATTACTCGTACCAAGAAATATGACCACATTAAGCCTGTCCTAAAGTAACTGCACTGGCTTCCAGTTAACCAGCGCATTAACTTCAAGATACTACTTCTGACCTACAAAGCGCTCAATGACCTGGGGCCCGTTTCTCGAAGCATTACTGAATTATTACCGCCCTATACACCAGCTAGGAATCTGAGATCCTCCTCTAAAAACTTCCTAAAAATACCACCCGTCAAGCTAGTAAGCTATGGCCATAGGTGTTTCTCTTTTGCAGCACCCAGTTCATTGAACTCCCTCCCCGACTTTATCAGACAGAGTAGTTCGCTATCAAGTTTCAAGACCTATATGAAAACATACCTTTTTTAAAAATGCCATAACTTAAATTAGCATGTACTATAGTTTTCATTTGGGAATATAGTTTCAACATCTTAAAATAGTTTTAATATAGTTTTTACTGAAAATTGTAAAAATCCATCCTACTGCTATTTGTAATTTTTTCTTATTTTCGATTGTAATTATTGGATTGTAATTATTGTAAAGCGCTATTCGGCATACCATCCAAGATAATCAGCATGGTGAAAGCACTCTATGATGACTTTGCATGCGCAGTAGTGGATGGCCAGAGTACAACAGAGTGGTTTAAGATCAAAACGGGAGTGAAACAGGGTTGTGACATGTCAGCTTTACTATTCCTGCTAGTTGTTGACTGGGTAATAATAATTGCAAGAAGGGAATACTGGAATAAGATGAAAGTTCATTACAAAGCTCGAGGATCTCGACTTTGCGGATGATATAGCCCTTTTGTTATCGACCAGACAGCACATCCAGACTAAGACCGATAAGCTGGCCCATGAAGCAGGAAGGGTAGGACTGGCAGCGGCTGACAGAGATGATTGGCGGGATAGTGTTGAGGCCTTATGTGCCACATGGCACGAGAAAGATAGGTAGTAGGTAGGTAGTAGCTATTGGGCTGAAGGGAAATAGCTCTATATAAATAAAGCATCATTATTATTATTATTATTATTATTGTTATTGTTAGTTATTATTATTATTATTATTATTATTATTATTATTATTATTAGTATTATTGTTATAATCGAATCTATAACAAGATTCTCGATCGTGATTGGTTCTCCGCACGCCTATTTCTCACGTTATCGGCGCGCAACACGTGGGTGTCCAATTACAGGTGTCCGATTTAAACTTTTTGTAATCGGACACCTGTAATTGGATACCCACGTGATTTTCACGTCAATTACGCGCGCTTTAATGGCTTTCTTAGCAATGTTTTCTACAGTTTTCAAAACTTAGGAAAAGCGCTAGACGTTTTCGCTCAAAAGAAGTTCTCAAAAGACATTTTTGATTCCGAAATTTGTTATAGATACGATTAATTAGTAAATGGACCTCGTGTCGTACAAATCAGGGAGTAATCGTGCTCGTAATTTTAAATCGGCCTCGCGCTTCGCGCTCGTCCGATTTTGAAATCACTCGCGCAATTACTCCCTGAATTGTACTCCACTCGGTCCAATTACTATTACTTCTTATTATTATTACTATTATTATTATTATTATTATTATTATTATTATTATTATTATGATTATCATTATCATTATCATTATCATTATCATTATTAATATGTGCACACATAGAAATGCTAATGATTTAAGAAAGCAGGTATAGACATTCATGTGTAAATGAAGAATGTACAAGACAACATAAGTGTGTTTAATATAATTAATCCTTTAATTTTCACAGATTAAATATCTTAAGACACATTTAAAATATATTATATTCGACAAAGGCGATTACAATGTATGACCAGTTTTAAAGAAATAGTGTTGCAAAAATTCACTAAAAATAATATATTACCCTTATGCAACAGTTTAGCCTGCAAAAACAGCCGCCCTTCTTCGCTCCCGGCCCGAGTGGCGTTTCGCATGAAGGACAAATGAAGTGCTCCACCATCTTAAAATTTCTTCTATCGTCACAACTACAAAAATTAACTACCATAAATTACAAATATTAAATGTTACAACCTGGTTGGCCATGATAGACAACCAACAGTTAACTAGGAAATGTCTGACAATTTACTGGCAGTTAACTGATGGTTTTCTCGTGCATGTCATGAAACCTGTGCCAAACTGTAGATTTACAGTCGGCAAACAAACAAGGTAATCTATAGGTGAGTCAATAGTAGCTTATAGGTATAAAACCAATGAAGTCATAGGGGTAGTCTACTCAATTCCATGGGAACATGCAATAAATAGAATAAATGGAACAATTTAGTAAACAATGCAATACAACTGAAAGTGATTAGATGCTGTTAAACACAATGTATGTCTAATTATTTTTCATTTGCACCTTCTTAGTAAGATTAACTATCAACTGCGAGTGAGGTCTTTACGTGAAAATCTCAAACACAAACCTTGCCTCACTGCTCAGTCAATATGGCATGGCCAAAGTTTCAGATTTTCCTGTTAAGACTGAACATTCAATGTGAATAAGTTGTTTATTACAAGGCTTTTTGTTTTGTCTTTGTGGGCCTGTAATTGGCCCGTGTGCATTATGTGAGAATAATGCCCAAGAATTCACCAATCAGAGAGCACATTATATTGCCTACGAAGATGAGCCATATAATAAGATTACTTTAATACATGTAACTGTGCTATTGTTGGTAAAATTACTTTAAAGTTCTCACACATTACCATCTCGTACAATTCTAGTCTACACTATAGTTCTAAAAATTACCCTTTAGACACGCCAAACAAGATTCCCCTAAAAATGAATTAAACCATGTCAGCAAATTAAAAATATTTCTCATTACTCCAGAAAAATTTTATACACAAATTTAAGAATTACCATATAATGATTATTCAATGGAATTGAATTATTACCTTCTGGACATAGTAGCCCATTTATGAGATGGAAATCATCAGTTTCCCAGGAGAACCTTAGTCCTTTTGGTTGAGAACAAATTGTTCATGTGTTGGTGCTTTTCATATTTAGTAACCAATCAAGCTAACTGTTATGATATATTTTTCATTCCTAAAGAAAGAACTAACTTAAAGGGACCCTCCCACGGGAACACTGCAGGTGCTCACCCTTAACTCCCAGAATCAAACCTGATGATATAATGAACTGTCAGTGGTACTTCTAACTTTCATATTTTAGTTTGTGGTGACATGATATAACTGTCAAGCAGTGTGTCACAGTCTATAACATTATTGTTCTCCTAGTAGTAGCAAGCCATAATAGGGACCTTTAGATCGGAGGACGAGGACGACTACGAGTACGAGTTTTCTGTTCTGAGCACGCGCACTTCGAAAAATGTCGGCCTCCAAACCTTATGCGCATGCTCAGTACGGAAAACTCGTACTCGTAGTCGTCTTCGTCCTCCGATCTAAAGGCCCCTAATATACATGTATGAGGCCTGAGTGTCTTTCCTCTGACCATTCTCTCTGATCAAATGTTGACATACGTAATGTACAGTTCTAGAGACACTCGAAGAATACCGTAAACCTGCCACCTCCTTGCCCACAGACCTGTCAAAACAATTTCAAATACCGGCCAGCTGAAAACTTTGTCAATTTTTGCAGCTCAATAGGCACACATGTACTGTAAATTTACCAATGCAGAACTACTCTCAGTAACTTATAAAGACAAGTCCTATTTCTACTGTTAAAAGCTGTTAACCTGCTTTCAGACTCCACAATTACTTTTAGAGCAGAAAAGTAGTTGCAAAGTCAGGTTTTGTTTCAAGGCAAAATATAACTAATCAGAATTATTCAGAACCTCTTTGTCTATGACTGGGTCACTTTAAAAAATCCTCGCAATCCCAGGATAAAATCTCATGCCTTTGCAACTCACAAAAAGTTGGGAGGTATGTTAACTATGTCACTATGTTTTCAAATAATGACTGCAGGCACAAGTGACCTAGATACAGTTAATAACATAGGTTACAGTATATATTACTTGGCTATAAGGAATATTAACAACTTAAGTTCCAGAAATGTATACCAACAAAACATATACTTTTTACAAAAAGTTTGCTAACAGTGCACTCACTACAAATGAATTCCAGGTATTCACAAATACAAGAAAAATCAAACCACACCACCCACCCACCCCTCCCCTGCATATACTCCCTTGAATTGCGAGAACATGTTACACTAAATTTAAACAATCAGTTTACCACAGTATAACCTTAAATAAAACGAAAAAAGAAATAAACTATTTTTCATTTTCAATTTTTCCCACAACAGTTGACACCAAGTTCTGCATGTCAGCAGATCTTTTCTTTCCTGTTTCTAGCACCTCCATGTGATTAGCAGCAGTACCATTTTCGCCATAATCCATGACGGCAACATTAGTGATTAATGAGATTCCCAAAACTTTGATCCCAGCATGCCTTGCTATCACCACCTCATGAACTGTGCTCATTCCAACAGCATCTGCCCCAACCTATAAGAAAGATAGGTTTCAACATAAAATTCACACCTGTAGTCATGGATTCAATCAAAAATCGATCATCAACAATTTAATATACATGTACACTGCATGTCCATATAATTAATTATTTTTGTGCTTCGATTCAATATATATGCTAAATTATTCTCACATTTTAATTGGTTCTCACTTATGATAAACTGGAGGACAAATGCGTATAGATGATGTCAGTCTTTAATTTTTGTCTGTTTGTTTCTTTACAATACATAATGTAAAACATTCAAATAAATTCCATGTTTCCATGCATCTGTTCAGTAATTGACCACAGAAGACATCAGCATGTGGTAAGAACATTGGAGACACATATGCCTAATGACTCAAAGCTTTTTGAAAGATAAAAACATTAACATCTGATTGTCCAAACCTATTGACCAAATCTAATAATTAAAGAAAACTTTTCTCTTACCATACTTAAGAATCGACACTCAGCTGGAGTCTCAAATGCAGGCCCAACCTGAGCAACATAAACTCCTTCTCGCACGAAGTGTTGATAGCCTAAATCTTGGGCTGTTTGGAGAACAGTTTTAACAAGAGACCTGTCATATGCATCAGACATGGCTGGAAATCTGGGGCCAAACCTGTCATAAACATTTCATTATTACACTGTCAATTAATGTTAAACCTGTAACTAGAACTGATGTTAATTTTCAGGGAACAGAGTAACTTGTGTAGCAAGTACTGTGAGAGACAAAATTATTCCAAGCCTATTGAAAATGATCTTTGGGCTAGCACTGTAACCCTGGGTAGACTCAATATCAAAGGGGGGGGGGTGGTATGCTTAATACTGGTAACAAGTTAAGTGGTACTATGACGAAAATCGCATCTTTCCTATCTAAGCCATTTTGAAACATAAACAAGTAGACTGCATGAGAAGAAAATGCTGTTTACTATTTTCAAATATCTTTGCGTTCCAACTCAGATATTCGAGTTTATAAAATATGCAAATTAGCTAAGTGATGACTCAACCAGATTTTTTTCAAATATGATGAATAGAGATATCTCAGCCAATTTGCAATAGAAATGTTTGATTCTTTGCAGTAAGATTCTACTAAATGTGCTCCACAATATGAGCTTAACAGTTTTGTTACCATGGTAACATACTGGATTCCAGACCTTCCCCCATTGAAAGTTTTTCTGGCCACCTTTGACATTCCATTTTGATATTTGCTAACAGCACTTCATATGCATGATCCAGCAAGCATATAAATAATTATGTCTGCTTGAGTTTGTAGCCTTGCTTAACATATTTCAAGCTGAAAATCACTGACCTATTGAAATCAAGTGGGTGGGGACTGGAAAAGAGTGAGTTGCCATGGGAACAGACTTTTTTTATAGCCATAGGTGTGTTTCCTGTAGAACAATTAGCCTGCCAAGTTTCAATGTTCTGCACTGCAGATTGGCCAAGACAGCTCAATTTTTATACTCAATATAATATTGGGTTGAGCGTATGACATCATCAGTCATCTGATTTGCATATCTTACCCATTTTTCAAACTTAAATATCTCCAGAACTAATGCAGATATTTGCAAACGGTAAACAGAGTTTTTATTCTTTCATGGAGTTCTATGTGATACACTCAAAACATTAAGGGGTAAAAATTTTATCATAGTACCACTTTAACCCATCGACTCCCAAGCCATCCGTAACAGGCCGCGACCAGCCTTTTCACCAAAATTGGCATCATCTATACTCAACTTATGCAGGAGGAAAAGATCTTTCCAATGATGCCCAGATCAGAGTAATCGGCCTGATAGAGCCTGAGATATGTACAAAAATGCTCAAAAAGTTGAGTGAAAAACTCAGAGCACTTCACTTCACATGGCTGCTCCATGGTAAAAAATGCCTGCCTCGATGACGCTTCCTTTAGAGGTTTTTTAAGCGCAAGCAAGCCCAGTAGAAGGTCAATCACTGCAGCAAAAAGAAAAGAAAAGGGGAAAAAAAATTCAAAGACCGAAAAGTCTAAAGACTTCTAAAGGTCAAAATTTACATTTCTGCGCACACCCTAGCCATTAAAATGTCATAAAACGCGATGCTAGTGGCAAGAAGGGCAAGCTGTCATGTTGCAAATGCATTTTTGACCAGATTAAAGCTATTTTGGCCAAGATCCAGCCTCAAAACCACCAAAATGTCCAAAGAAAACATTTTTGGCAAAAAACCTCCAGGAGTCAATGGGTTAAAGGTTCTAAAAATTATTATTATTTTAATAATACTGTAGACTAACCTTTCATCATTAACACCTCTCAAGGGACTCTCTCCAGTGAGTCCCGCTAGATTAATATGGTCCTTGACAATCATAATATCACCAACATTGTAACTCTGATTAAGCCCTCCTGCAGCATTGGTGACGATGAGGGTCTTGATACCAAGGCTAACCATGACACGTACAGGAAGAGTGACCTGTAAAGTGCATAGAAACACTAACTTGTAACATGTACAAATTATGTATTACTTTTTTTTGACAAACATGGCCTAATGGCTTGTGCTATGTCAGATATTACCAGCCAAAAGCTATAATAATTATAAAACAGCCTGCAGATTTCCACAAGTCAGATGTTGGTACAGCAGAAACTGGTAATTCATGTCTACAGACTCATCAACAATCTGGAAAAAACTCATGAAACTGCTGGTTAATCTATGGAATAACTTTGGCCATTCCCACAGCACTTATCTTTCATGTTTGGACAACCATGCCACATTTGAGAAATTTATAATAAAAATACAGTCTTGCTGATTTGTACTAGGCTGTAATTACATGAATTACATGTACATATAGTTGGCTGTTTTAACCCTTTACTCACAGATTGACTCACAGATTTTACTCTGTCTAATGCAAGATGATTTTACTCATCCAAGGGAGATCCCCACCACCAAAGTGTTCTTTTAAACCAGCAAAGAAGTAATAAATAATTATACTGTAAAATTACATCTGATTCAATTTTTCTTCTCAGAAAGAGGTCAGAAAGAGGTCTGACAGCGGAGCCTCTCCGAGTTTGCATGTTACTGAAACCACCAAACAAGCTGTTACTTGTATTAGGAAGTATTATCATCATAATATCCATAATTAAATTACACCTGCTTTCATTGTTACATGCATAGGTGACAACTTTTGGCATGCTATGTAATCTGGCCTACATAAAAAATGTATGCATAATGGACTTCTTTATTGTCAAACTTGAATTTTAGTTAACAAATAAAGAAGCCTAAGCCATGTATTACACTGTGATAAAACAAGATGGTCATTTGAGAACAAGAGGGAAATGTAGAAAACCCGAGCCGCAGGTGAGTGTTTTCTACATTTTGCGAGTGTTCTAAAATGACCGGAGTGTTTTGTCACAGTGCAATACACAGCTTAGGCTTCTTCATTTGCTTTAAAATATAGCTTTTACGCGCGCGAAACAATAAAACATGCATTTTCTATGTTTTATACTCTGATGAAACATGGGTTTTTGACCAATCAGAGCGCGCGCAGTGTCCTATCTATATTTTAATGATAAAAGATGGATTAGTTTGATATAAAATAAAGGTTCTAAAGGAGTATCAAGAAATCATTGCGGGAGAAATAAATCATTAACCATTTTGAATGCTTTCACCTCAACAATATGAAAAGTGGCAGCAGCCCATTATTTTACTGGAAGTCACTACTGAAAGCCGATCAACTACACTTAATTGAAAGCCCTTGAATTATCCAGTAAATCTGAAACATCCACAATCTTTTTCAGCCATTTAAGTTCAGTGATTATCATTTATTTGTCATTTTGTCCACTAATAACTGGAAAAATTGCCAGTTTCACTTGTCAGTTGAAAGGTCTTTCAGTCATTTACATAGCAAGTGGAATGATGGCATGTTGAAAGATGGTGATAACACTGAAAGTGCATGTAACCTCACCTGTCCAACAGAGTATCCTTCATACAAATGTGTTCGCCCCTGCATCATTGCCACAGTTTTTCCCTTAAGAGTGCCCAACACAAACTGTCCAGTGTGTCCTTGAACTGTCATACCGGTAAATAACAATTGTATCAACCCCAAAATATTTTTTTTCGCTTAAATAAGTCTTTGCACCAGTTCGAAACACACTGTGCCTTTTTAAACTAAATCTTGACTTTTTTATAGACTGTAAAAGTTACGAAATCTAGCCATCATCTGTTCTGCGACTGCGCTAGTAAGGGGGAAGGGTCTATTCCTGGTTTGAAGTTACAGACAGATTTGCATCACAGTAAGCCTTTGTAAACATGCATGCAAAAAAGTTTGCGATGTCAAACCAGGAATAGACCCATGCACCTTACTAGCTGGGTTGTGGAACAGATGATGGTTAGCTAGATGTCGTAACATTTACACCCTATAAAAAAGTCAAGATTTAGTTTAAAAAGGCGCAGTGCATTTCAAACAGGTTCAAAGACTTACTTAAGCGAAAAAATTATTTTGGGGTTAGGTGCACTTTAAAAGTCAAAATATGTCGTAAGTACTTATTAACATTATTACATAAGACTATTAATTAAATTAAGCTAAAGTTTGACTGATGGGGGAGGGAGAAATGAATTTGAGTTGAGTCATTGCATTGGGAAGTTTGAAAAATCACTTGACTCAGAAGGTTTAAGAAACAGGATTCCACTGTACATTTACCTTTAAAAATTAACTATAATACAAAGTACTGTTTGTAAATTAAGCTCCTTTAATCACTTGTACTCTTAATCAATGCAAGACCTGAATAATGCCAGGAAAAAGTATTGGAATTAGCTTGAAAGGAAAGCCTAGGATGGAGATGTCTGGAGGACTGCTGCATATGCCCCAGGAGGGGTATTAGGCATAGAGTAACTGAAAGTACATGCATGTAACAACTGGCCTATAGCTATGTTGTGGTTTGTTTGTTTGTTTTTTTAGTTTAATTCTTTTAAAACCAGTTTAAATTTTTCAAACTGGGTTGAATTTGTCAAACCAGATACCAGTTTTTTTTTTTTTGGTCAACTATCTTAGGGCCTGTTTACATGGAGGTGGGGGACCCCAGGTAGGTGAGGTAACCCACCTAGCCGTGGTCGAAAAATGGCCTGCGTTTACATGCAAACTTACAACCTCGGGGTCCCGGGGTGACGTTACTAGATGTTGCTGCGTGGTCGCTTGGCATGCAAACAGAGAAAATGGCGGGCGAACGACGCATTTTGGCGGTCAGTGTTCTTTTCCTCTCATTAATGATTATCAGCTCTCGCTGCAACATTTCAGTGCTGTGGCTTTTTACTTTTTTAATTTGGCGCGCTTTGGCATGCTTGTAAATGTAACATGAACTCGACCCCGGCTAGGCGGATTACCCCACCTTGAGTCGTTTACATGGCAAAATGCGACCCCAGCTGACAGGGTTACCCTACCTGGCAGACCGGGCAACCTGCCTAGGCGGGTTACCCCACCTATCATGTAAACATGATCAAATAAAAATGAGACATTATATGGAGAGGCAGGTTGCCCCACCTAGGCGGGTTACCTCACCTACCTGGGGTCCCCCACCTCCATGTAAACAGGCCCTTAGATAAAAAAGGAAAAATATCTCTTTACATTCCTCTATCCCATTCTCGCTGAGTTCCTCCTGATTTATTCCATCCTCCAGCTACTCTACCCCTTCCCCCAAATCCCCATTAAAAAATGAATACTAATTAACAGCAGGTTTCACTTTCCTTTTTCTTTTTATCTCGATCTCGCCCGGATTTGATTCGCCAACCTCTGGATCTGCTTCCCACTGTCATTACCACTTTCAGACCATGAAAGCAATGGCTGCAAGAGCTCTCATTCTTGTTAACTGCGCGGCCGTAGGCCGAGCAGTTTTTGCTCGGCCTTCGGTTTATTTTATTATTATTATTAATTTCTTTTAGTTTTGTTGGTGACTAGACCTGGACCTCTGCGGATGATTTCATCATCAGTAAATTACAGGCCATTTCTCAGCTCTTTTCATGATATCCTCCCCTAAGGAGAGTTTTGTCAAGTTAGCGAATTAACTATTCAGACAAAAAATGGCCGCCGATCGAAAGAAATATTTATTTGGTCAAAATTGGGCCAAGATCCCTCAGAGATGGATGTCAGGCCATATGCAAGGATAAAGAATGAAATTTGGGACCAGTTGCTGGCTACTAAGGCTGAAATTATCCAGAATTAAGCTCTATTTTCATTTTGCATGAATAACAGGTGATTTTGTAATCTGAAATTTTGTTTCTGTTCACTTTTGTAGGGAATATTCAATGCGCTAAAAAAGGTATAAAGTCTGACGCTGATGGTGATAAATAAGATCATGTTTACTTTGCCAGAAGCAATGGTGGAATTTTCTCGGGGAAAAAAATTAAAACCCATAAAAAAAAATAAAAAAAAATTTGTTTGAAAGGTAAAGGTATTTTTTCCTTAGACGTAAACGAAACTCTCAGATTAAAAATCACGCTAGACCCACGCTATGCAAAGAATGTAATCATTGAATCACCAACTTGTACTTTTGTCGGTGACCAGACCCGAACTCCCACTTGGCCAAATGCCATCAATGTTGTCACCAGTCCTAGACAGACCCAAACCTCTGCGGATGATCTCATCATCAGCCAATTACAGGCCATTTTCAGCTCTTTTCCTCATACCTTTCCTCAGGAGAGTTTTGTCTAGTTAGTGAATTAAATATATTCAACCTGATCGGTACTTTAAATCACGCAACTTGTACTGTTCACTTGATCCGGCTATTTTTTGCCTTCAAGAAAAACAAAATTCTCGATTACAAGTCATGCTAGACCCACGCTATGCAAAGAATGTAATCAGATACCCAGCGAGAATCGCGTTTCGCATAATGAAATTCGGTTGTTATGTAACAGTAGATAACGGCGGTTACTGTGTCACGTTTCCCGAGCTGAACCTTCGCATAAAGATTAAAAAAATAAAAGAGCACGGTTAAAACCGTTTTGCGGTTCTTGTTTAATTATCAGTTCATCACCCCAAGCCTCTCTCATATAAATTTTAATTTAGTCATAAATACATATAAATTTTAATTTATTCATACATGAACTTTGTCTTAATTACTAAGAAGCTAACCAATTCCAAATAAGTGGTTAGGCCTAATCACTAACTCAAGAGCCCAACCCAAACTACTAAGTCATATGCAAAGATCCCAGCCTAACATCAAAGCTAACCATTCTAAGACATGACACATGCTCACATTGTGCTCAAAACTGAAAATTAAACTGGTTTAAAAATTTCAACCCAGTTTGAAAAATTTGAAACAGTTTGAAAAATTTAAAACTAGTTTAACCAAAATTAAACCAAAAATAAATTCAAACCACAACAGCTACTGTCATGAAGAACGCAGGAGTACAGTAATCGAATTCCCCTTCCAATGATTCTTCAATGTCAATTTAATCAACAGCAACTCGAGCGTGACAATACACGCAATACAAAAAGGGAAAAGAAATGAAAACTCGGTAATTTCTTCAAAGATTTGCGTGAAATGGAAATCGCTCATCTATCGATTGCAAAAAACTAAAACTATTGTTGATATCTGATACTAAACTGACATCACAAGTTGTTTTAAAAGAAATGATAAGTAACGTAATCTTATCAATTCATGCTCGTGACAGCTCCATGCAATCTACAGGCAGCTTTATTAACAGAGCTTTGTACGGCAGTTCAACTTGCTATCTCATCTAACTTATAAGTCAGAAGAATTACCCAGCAGTGAAGCAAGCCAACAAAACAGATGACATTTTTCAATAGATGGCTACCTCTGGCAACCCTGCTAGTAAAGGCTTTAAATTTATTTTTTTTATTATTCCCTCAGGACAATGTTCTACTCCACAGCATATTTGTATTATAGATGTGTTTGAACTGGCCTCATAACTGTTGTTATTAAGATGGCAAAAAAACAAAAATGTTTTTCCAGGGTGTCTAAAAGGTTTCTCAACTCAAACTTGTTTTTGGATACCTTGCTTAATTTCTCTACATGGAAGTTTTCAATTAGGTATTTTAATCAAACAACAAGGCCATCTGGAATATTCACCCAAGTAATTACTGGCTTCTTCAGCCTTTCCCTTTTACTGTTAGTATATGACCATACCTGTGCTTTTAGGAAAATTCTTGATCTTCTCGTAAGGAATGCAAACTTTATCATCAACAATATCTCCTAGTGATGACAAGCCTGTACCACATATGATACCAATGGTTGGTCTATGAGCTGTCTGATTAAGAATTGCTTTACAGATTTCTTCAACAGAGTCATATTCATGACTGAATTCAAATCTGCAAACAGAAAAACAATACACTGAAAGGAGACTTGTAAATGCTTTCCTCTGTACAAAGAGCATTTAATTATAGTGTGGCTTGGTGAGAGTAGAAACTGAAAAATATTATTCGCTGCTAGTGTTTTCAAAGTATACCCAGTATGTACAGTGTACTTGTAGTTTGTTTTCTCGTACCACAAGAAAACTGTTGTCATGGCAATGGCATTACAGGTATAATGATTTTGTTTCTTTTGCGATGTACATCTCTGGTGCCTAGTTTGAAGAACATTGCTCTAATATTTCTAGAGATACTGATCAATTCCATGAGCCTATGGATATGGTGTTATAAAAATCCTTATTGCTATTATCATTATCATCATCATTATTATTATTATTTGCTATCATTATTATTATTAAATTATTATAATTATTATTATAAATTCAGTATTCCACTGTTTTAGTGGGACAAATAGCAATGACATCATCTCTTTCCTCACTTGCACGACACAAAAATCTATTAAATACAAGTTACATGTATCTCTAAAATGAATGGAGATATTCCAAAAGCAAAACACCATTCTTCTTTATTTTGATAAGCCTTTCCAATAAGTAGCAGCTATTTTTTACTTCATAGGCACTTAAAGTATTCAGCTTGCAACTTTTTTACACTTTCTTGTGGTTTGTTCTTTATTAACATGCCATGTAACAGACTAAAACATGGCTTGTAAGGCTTATGCATTGATAAATGAGATTATTAAAAACTGGATCATTGGATAATGCAATTCAAGAGTTTTCACTGGCTTAGACATCATGAGTTACGAGCCATTATACTATCCTCTACAGGCATGGTGATTGGAGGAGAGCTTTTATTTCCACTCATGCTTGTTAAATAGTTAGTGATTATAGCCAATCAGGCACTGCATGCCTCATTGGCCATCAACCATCCCATATCCAATGTGTGCTTGTAGAATAATCAATATTAAATTAACCTCTTACTAACTAAGCACAAGGGCTGCCACAGGTCGTGGCAGTATGTACAAAGAACAGCTGGGATCATGCATTAGCCACAGAAGGCCAGTATTCCCCAGTATGGATTGAGCAAGCTAGGCTAGTTAGTAGGTTATTACATGGCCCAAAAAAGTGACCAAGAAAGAACCACTCAGATTATGCTTGGATTTAAGTTGTATCAAGATAATAAAGTGCGTTATTTGAGGACAGGGAAGAAAAAATACTGGGACCTGGAAAATTATTGTAGGAACATGCATCAGAAGATGGTGGGCCCTTCCATAAAACCAAAATTTCTGGAAATTTCGGTCTAAAAACTGAATAGGTCAGTTCAGTCCAACAGGAAAAGTTTCTTAAAAAGCTCAGTCCACCTTCCAAGGTGGACCACTTTTTTTTGGTTGGACCGGTTGGATTGAAATGAACCATTCCATTCAACCATTCCGACCCGTTCTTACTCCTAGTACCTCGCTGTTCGGTATTTTCCATATTCAATGTGAAGGAAAACATTCATCATTGCAGCTGTCATGGATTGTTCACAGCAGATCTATCAGTGTTACTTGTACATCCATGGGCAGTTACAACAGGTCTGTAGGTGCTCTGCATGCCAAGTGTATGGTTTGGCTGTTTATTGTTCTTAAAGACTATTTGTTTCCTGAGAGAATTTGGAATGTTCTTTCTGTCATTCAAAAGTGGTGTTTGAACTCCTACTGCAAATATCTGGGAATGGTCTAGATTTGAAATGATCCGTTAAAGTGATTGAATTACTGTGCATGAAACAGGTCATAAAATATCAATGATGTCACCATCGAAATGGTCATCTAGCTCTAATGCGAGCTACAGTGATTCAACGTCCTCCATTTTAAATGAACGTGAAACTTGTTTTGCGAGTGGAATGGAACGAGACTGTTTGCACAAGTCGCAATCTGTTTGACAGAAAGAAATTTTCGAACCTCAGCCTGGCAATTTTGGTTGAATGGATCGCACCCTGTTTTATTATGCACAAAACAGTCTTTATAACTAATAAATCCAGCTTTCATAACTGATACATGTAGTCAATGATTCAGCTGACAGTTAAAAAATTAATGATTGATGGCTTGTAAATAAAAGGATTACATCAAAATAGGACGATTTAGCATTTAATTAAACTTCAATCCACAGGCTCTGAAAGTTTTCTCAGCGACAGAAGGGAAGGTTAAAAAAACAGAATACTTGTTCAAAAGCATCCAAGAGTTGTCTTGATTTTAAATTTTACCAGCTCTTATATTGGTCACATAGACATTCCAAGCGCTATAAGCTTATTTAATCAGCATTTTTGTTTACCCATGTACCTGCAGCTTCTGAATAGTTTAAGAAGAATAGAGAGAACTTTTACTTCAACTCAAGATTGGTGTCCTACCGGTGAGTTCTTATGTTTACAAATACGAGTACATTACCAAGTCTAATTGGCACATGGTCAATTAGTACGGGGAGAATGTACATTGAAGCATAATTACATGAGAACAAGCTAGCTGTAAGCGTCCCAGAAAACCTCTGAGTAATCTTTCTATTGTCTTTGTAAATCTCCAATAAGCTCAGGATAAGCTAAATCGTTAACATGTATGTAAATTGTCCCTTTTCTCGCGTCACCTGCCCTGGCAGCCCGGTGCTGTTGATATCGATGTGGGGCCAGTAACTGATCAACAAAAGATATTAAAGAACGTTGTTTTTAATTTGCTTTATGAACTTTGCGAATGAGTAAGTCTAAAAATAAGACGAAAACACTCGCTAGTGAACGTAGTTGCCTTCAAAACAACCTGTTTTGCACTCTTCGACCTCGTGAATACTACTGTACTGTTTGACAAAAGACAGCGAATTCTATCTCCAATATTCTTTAACACTTATCGACATTATGTCTCAGAAATACACTTACCTTCGCTCTGAGTTCTCAGTCATCTTGTTCAACAGCTAACGAGAAAGATTTCTTTTAATTTTCCGTGTTTTCTCCTTTCGGTCGTTGAACTTGAAGTTTCTTGGTCCTCTATGACCTCTATGGTGATTCTGTGAGTTCGCTTGCCAAATTAGGTAATCCTGGGGGTGTGGACTAAGCGACAGTTTACTATCCCTGATCCCTGACAGAATGGTTAAACACGTGACGTTTGTGTCCGTGAGCGCGTCGAACTCCGTGATCTACCCGTGATGATATTCATACACGTGATGTGTAAAGTGTAAAGTCTCCGACCATCTGCAAAGCTTTCAGTTTACATGAGATTTTGTTAAGTTCTCAGTCATATTTTATCATCGACGATTATCCGTGAACAGACCGTGACGGTCAAAGGTAACACATGTGCAGCCTCTCATGTAGCGCGGCAAAAGAGCGCGAAGCAAACAACGAACCTCGCAACATGTCCGTGACGACCGTCACGGGTCTTTCTAGCGCAAACAACGTCCCTAATTCTTGTATTTTTCTAATTATTCTCTACAGAATTGTTTAATTACCGAGGTTGGAGTATAGCGACGATAAAAATGATCGATGGAAAACAAAGTATACTTGCTTGAAGTCAAACTGCAAAAACGTAACCCTGAAACTCCCCAAAACCTCAAATGTAGAAAACACTCGCCTAAGGCTAGCCTGTGTAGCAGGGGCAGAGGGAGGGGTTGAGGAAATCGGGAAAAAGAACTTTTCCAACCCCGCCCCCAAGCCAGGGAAAAGGGCCTGGGAATGAGGTTGTCCCCAACCCTTTGCGACTGCTTCACACGCTAGCCTACGGCTTGTGCTTTCTGCATTTCAACATTTCCCTTGTGTTCTCAAATGCGATGGGTCAACGAACAAGAGCGGACAATTTGACAGTTTGTTATCGTCAAAAACAAACTGACGTCAGTTTTTCATCCGTCTGTCCTGTTATTGATCATGAATTTCTTCATAACATTGTCAAAGTAGCTGTGGATCCGCGAGGCGATAGCCGAGTGGATCCGCAGACTACTTTGACAATGTTATGGCGAAATTCTTTGTCAATAACAGGGCAGACGCGCTCGAAGGCAGACCCTCGCGTGCGAGCGAGGCTACGCCGGGCCGAGGCTTAGGCTGAGCTCCCGAGCCTCCCATACATTAACTTCTGTCCATTTGGCGCAAAAATATGCTAGGATATTTGTCCGCGGACACTATCTGTTCCGAGAAGCGCACAGGTTTCCTCGAGCTACGCTCTCAGAAAACTGCGAGCTACGAGGAACAGATAATGTCCGAGGACACATCATCCGAGCATATTTAACAACTATTCACCGAAGTGGAGGTGGCTAGCGGTGGATATTTACCGAGCCGCGAAGCGGCGTGGTAAATATCCAACGCTAGCCACCGACACTGAGGTGAATAGTTGTTTTAGCATATACTAAAACAGTGAGATAAAAAACACCACAAAAATTAATTTGGATGACTTCTTCACTTGCCACGGCTGCAAACCGGGACACCATTTTCCCTTGAGTTGCTCGGAGGTAAATAGCACAGGATATCCGGAGTTTGACGAGCTAATCAGCACGCGCGTTTAACACTATCCACTGTTTTAGTATATACTAATTCCCGATATTTTCGTCCCAAATGGAGGCTATTGCGTTTATTATCCTTCAAATCTTTTTCACAACCTGCCCAGTTTTGAAAATTGGGTACTTCGAATTATAAAGGGGGTAAGTTTCTAAAGTAACTGTGGTGCTGCGTCGGTGGGAGTATTACAAGATAATTTAGTTTTATCAGCTGGGTCAATAATGTGAATTCGCCACCGTAACATGAGAGATTCGGAAGCTGCCCTTCGACGGAACAATATTGGTTGGTGCCTGGCAACGTGAAAAACAACAGAATAAATTAGTTGAAAGAAAAGCGTTCGTTGATACCGTGAGGATTAAGCACTCCGGGATCGTTATCAGTTTTGATAACCTCGACCAAAACAAACCATAAACCAATCGCTCTGTTCCAGAGTTTTGCGGCTTTCTGTGCTTCCTTGATGTGGGGAGACGCCGCAGACTGCCATATGTTGCTTAGAATGATTCGGCAGATTAAAGTGTCTGGCGACCGGTGCGTTTTTGTCGTCTTTCTCTACGTCGCCAAGGTGTTCTCGGAATCGGTAGCCTAGTCGTCTACCTGTTTCGCCGATATATAACTTTTTGCAAAGAGTGCAAGTTATACAGAAGATGACATTGGCTGAGGTAAAGGTAAAGTGATCAGTGATCTTAATGAGTCGCTTGGGTCCCGACAATTTCTCAACGTTGCAAATGAAAGGATATGTTTTGCATCGTACGCCTGCGCATTTAAAAGATCCGGGATGTTCACTCGTTTGGGAAGCACTTCTGCCCTAAAAAGTTACCTATGTTTTTGTCGCGTTTGAATGAAATTAATGAAGGTTGCAAAAAGATTCTACCAGTATCGGGATCATTTTGAAGTACTTTAAAGTTTTTTAGAATGATGGATTTTACTGCGTGGTTGTGAGGGTGAAATGTGAGGGTAAATGGAATTCTATTCTTGTTCTCTTCTGAGACGTTTGTAGTGCTGACTGCCGATCAATTTGTTGGGCGCGATGACGGCCTGCTTGAACAACAAAAGCAGGATAGCCACGTTTGTCGAAAAACTCACCCATTTCCTCTTATTTTAAAGAAGAATCAGATTCCTCACTACAAAGGCGACGAAGTCTAAGAAACTGAGAATAAGGAATGGAATTCATGACATGCGATGGATGTGAAGATGAATACAACAAATAACTATGAGAATCTGTGGGTTTGTAGTGCAAACTGGTACATAAACCATTGCCTTCGACAGAAACTTTCATATCTCGAAATGCTAAAGAAGTATCGGAAGTTTCCTAGGTATATTTAAGAGCCGGAAGAAACGAATTAACAGCAATTATAAATTGAATTGATGTACGGCGTGCGCACTAGAGATGCGCAGTAGCAATGGGCGCGAACGTCCTCAAAATTGCCCTGTACACCTAATTCTGCTCTGAATTTGGAATTGTCTCAGAGATAATTTATGTCCTCTTTCTGAGTATCTTATTCATTTGAGACTGGACGGCTCGGGTTGTCAAGTCAAGTTTGGGAATTTCCGGCAATAAGTCAGCTGGTAAGTCTTGGTCTTCTCTCCATGACCAATGACCAGGATAAACAGCAGAAACGTTTCTTCCTAATATGCTTTCTTGTGAAATATTTTGATCTGGTAGCCGCGCAGTATCAGTTCTCGACTTCCGATTCCTGAAGGTTTTGCCGGATCTCTGTCCGACTGCCATTGCGGCTTTGTAAGATCCTTGTGCAATTTGTGACATTTAGGCTCTTTTCTGAACACACCGAATCTGTTTTACGCTACCCACAGCAGCAGTGTTTGCTCTCTAACATTATTTTTAAAAGCTAACCAAAAGCCAGACCATTAATCTTTCCTTTTTTGCCTGACTTTCTGGCCTAGAAGACAATGCGCTCATACGAACCGTTCTACCGGACGACAATTCTTGTCAGTCATGTGGGGGGTCTCGGTGATGTAATCGATTTGACTGTGCGTGACGCTATTGTGTCACTTCATGACCTCCCTCGGTATCGACAATGTCTCAAGAAAACCAAATTCTTGGTGATCTCGTACAACGAGCCTACATTGGAGCATCTCAATATGAGAATATTCGGCAAGATTATCCTGTGGAGGCCGTGGAATTCTTTTTGAATAATCTTGGTGTGAAGGAGATCGTGACCCAGGATCGTCCTTTCACAATTTTGGAAGTCGGCTGTGGCACGGGAAAGTTTACTCGGGTGATGTTAAAAATCTTGCAGCTAAAAGAGGAGCTGGAAGTCAAAGTGATTGCCAGCGAACCACATCAGAACATGTACGAAGAATTTAAAATGCTTATGCCTGATACTGAAATTATCCAATGCGCTGCAGAGAAAATACGTAAGTAGACTTTATTTCTGCAGGAACACGATCTTCATTGGCACTTGACGTCATCAAATTCTCAGATCCAGAACTAAAGAGCCACTTAGAGGTAGTAAATCTATATCTGTTTCGCGATCGTCGGAAACCAGCGCATCTTGAATTTCAAAATTATGGCGTTGCGTGACATCAACTAAGCCGGCTGCATCGCGTTTGTCGAAAAATATACACTTACCTCGTGTGATTTTTAGCCACTTAAGAAGTTTAAGTATTAGGAAAAGTGCTTGTGTAAGTGATTTTTGGCTTTCTTCAGAAAATCGGTCGACTAGATAGCCAAAGTAAGTTCCAGATGTTTACGATATTTACCGGCCGCCATATTGGTAGCTTCCTACGCAGACATTCTTCGGGGGCTATCTGTAAAGGCGGAATGGTGAATCGAGGAACGCTGAATCGAGGAACGCTGAATCGAGGAACGCTGAATCGGGGAATCAGGGAATCGGAGAAAAATAAGGAATCAGGAAATCGGGGGAAATGGGGGAATCGGAGAATCGGAGAAACAGAGAATTGGGGAACGGCAAATCGGAGAACGGGGAATAAGAAATCGAGAACACGAAATTGAGGAACGGGGAAACGGGGAACGGGGGAATCTCAAAAAGGGAGAATCTTTAAAAGAGGAGAAGGGAGAATCTTTGAAAGGGGAGCTATCTCTGAAGGGGGGAATCTCTAAAACGGGAAATCTCTAAAAGGGGGAATCTCTAAAAAAGAGAATCTCTGAAAAGGGGAATCTCTAAAAGGGGGAATCACTACAAGAGGGAATCACTACAAGAGGGAATCTCTGAAACGAGGAATCTCTGAAAGAGGGAATCTCTGAAACGGGGAATCTCTAAAAGGGAGAGTCTCTAAAAGTGTGAATCTTCGAAACGGTGAATCCATAAATGGGGCAATCTCTAAAACGAGGACTCTCTAAAGGGGGAATCGATTTTTTGCGGTTTTTCCACGATCCGAAAAAAATGGTTTCTGCAGAATAAATATCTCGCTGATATCAGATCCCGCAAAGAAAGGATTGCAAGTGCGTCTATCAGGGGATATCCAAGTTAATTGTTTATGGATCTCCTTATGTGGAAATATCGTACCTGTGATCACCAGGTCATTCATGCCGCAAAAATCGCATAGTTTCTCGCCATTATCGTTCCTGGTTCCAACACCATGTTTACTCATTACTCTTTCATATCCTTCTACATCGCTTCCTACCTTTGAGCTCAAATCTCCAGCGATAACCAGAAAGTCGTGTTTGGGTCCTTTTTCCACTACTGCCTGGAACTTCTCATGAAAATGATCTTTCACCTCTTCATCAGTGTCATTAGTGGGGGCATAGACATGGATCAATGTTAACTTGACATACCTAGAATGGAATCTAGCTCGAATTATTCGCTCATCAATAGGTGCCCAGTTGATCATTGTTTTAGCTGCATCTTTGTTAAGCATGATGGCCACGCCGTATTGGTGAACTTCGTCGTCTCTACCAGAGTACACTATTGTCTCACCTGTACTGAGAATGAACTTCCCCGATCCACACCGTCTGCTTTCACTTATACCCATTATCTGCAACTTATTCTCTCTCTCATTGCTTTCGCCGCTTGGGCTGCCTTCCCTGGTGCATACAAGGTTCTCACGTTCCAGTTTCCTATCCTCAACTGTGTTTTTGAGTGCACTATTGGTGTCCTCGGCTCCAGAGTTTCCACGCGGCTTTCACTCTGGAGCGTCATGTTGTGTGCCGCTCAGCCCCCAAGATTCGGTAGATTGCCTCTGATGTGTAAGGTTTCTGAAATCATTCATTTTTTATGAGGTTGGGTGATAAGCCTAACGCCGAACCCGCAACCTGGAGGACTAAGGGCTGTCCTTTGGCAGCTCTCTATCCCTCGACCAATCCGGCACGGTTGAACCCACCAGGGACTAAGTCCCCACCGGCATAGCTCTTGGGGTCACTGAGACACACAAGCTCCACCACCACGACAAGGTGACACGCCCAGGGTGAAAAATCGAAAAAAGTAGTTCCCGCAAAACGCATAAAATCCCCGATTCGCAGAAATAAACTCCCGAAAATATTTAGTGCCACACAGCAGTTTAAAATATCAAATTTTACTGACCAATTAACCAATCGGATAATTTAATTCCTCACAGTGATGAGTAGCGATGATAAGCCGACTGCGTGGAGTACAATTCGGTTTATAATCATAAGGGTACAGTTGAACCTGTATTAAGCAGTCACCCTCGGGGAATGGCTAAGTAACCGCTTAATACAGGTTGACCGTCTGATACAGATTGCAAGAAAAACATTTCAAGTACAGTCAGTGCTGAAAAAAACATTCATTTCCGGCGTTTTAATGATTTGCGAAAATAAACAGGAAATCATTTGTTGTACCTCGGGTGTTACATTGTTTTAAACTGTATGAACAAGTTATTGACGGACCGTTCAATACAGGTCAATAAAATACCGAAAGTTCACTCAAATGGTGATTGCGACCGCTTATAAGGGGCCAAAATTACCGTAATTCGGGACTTTGAAAACTGACCACTTAAGAGCGGGTGACCGCTTACCGTAATGATTCCATTTAGCACCCGTTGCGCTCATTTACTTTAAGTTTCTCAAGGGAGGGCGCTTACTCGCGACGGAACGCTTATTCTGGACAGGACGCTTCTGTTTTAAGAAAAAACCGAATGTTCAGAGCAAAAATTTAATACGATATAATTTAAAAAGGAACTATAACAGAAACTCTAACCGTAACAAATGTATTGTATGATTATGCACTCGCATGGACATAGTAGTTGACAAACTCAGACAAATACCTGCATTGTTTTTGTAATGCAGAATTACGGGGGTGAGCAATTACGTTCATGCGTACTCTGACGGCGCTGTAATATTAGAATAGGGGCGCTTATTGGGACGAGATTCCTTGTTCAGAGAGATTCCCTCTTCAAGAAGTTCCCCCTTTTAGAGATTCCCGTTCCACATTCCCGATTCTGCGATTCTCCAATTCTCCAATTCCCCAATTTCCCGATTCCTCATTTCCCAGATTCCCCATTTCCCAGATTCCCCATTTCCCAGATTCCCCATTTCCCAGATTCCCCATTTCCCAGATTCCCCATTTCCCAGATTCCCCATTTCCCAGATTCCCCATTTCCCAGATTCCCCATTTCCCAGATTCCCCCATTCCTCGTTTTCCTTTTAGGCTCGTCGCGCAATCTTCCTCCCCCACGAACGTCTGCTGAAGCCAAGGGAACATTCCTTGCCCTTTGTTTGCTCGCATCCTGATCACGGCTGCGGGTGTTGAACTTGCCCCAGACTATCTTCAATGTCTTTTCACTCAACGCCACTATAACCTAAAAAGTCTTGAAGGAAAGCTTTCGTTACTCAAGCCAAATACTAATTACTTGAAACGAAGCTTTTGTTATAGCGGGGCCTGTTTGTGGAAGAATTTGCCCCAAGATTTAAAAAGCGTTGGTTCTATTGGGCAGTTTAAACGTGGTATTAAGAAGGTATCTGAGATATCGGATTCCCACACGGTAATCATGTAAAACAGTTGTATGAGTTTTAGTTTTTAACTATTAACTTAACTGACGATTTTCCGTGTTAAAAAAAAGATTTACAGTTACAGTTACAGTTACAGATATCGCAATGTCTTGACTTTATCCATCCACTGCGTGGTTTTTGATTTTATTTTTTATTGCGTGACCACGCACACACTCTATTGGAGGACTAAGGCTGTATTTTACTTTTCAGCCCTTCCTGACTCAAGTGTGGACGTGGTTATTGCCGCTCAAAGTTTTCACTGGTTTGCAAACCGCGCAGCTGCTGAGGAGATTCACCGAGTTCTTGCTCCAAGTGGATCCTTTGGAATAATTTGGTTACTTGAGGACATTTCTGTTCCGTGGGTGAGAGATCTGTACGAATTTATGAGGCCCATGTATGAGCAAAATTCCATAGCTTTTCCTTACCAAGAACTGAGTCGGAAAACACTTTTGGCTGGACTCTTCCAGCAGTTATTTAGCGGTCCAAAAGAAAATCTAAGCTTTAGCCATCGTTTCCCTTCCTCCATTGAACTGGCGTATGAGTTTTTTTGTTCGTTTTCTGTAATACTTACTGGTAGCGAACAAACTAAGAAAGCTTTCAAAGAGTGTTTTGATAATGTTATGGAAAAACATTTCAAAGGAAATGGAATTCCTTTGGATCACATATCTTTTCAAATTTATATGTGCTGGTGTACTAAGACAACTTCAAATTAGTGGAGTTTACTCACTGTGGGTTTGCTGTGGCTTTGTGCAGCATGGTTTGCTTTTTTTCCTCGTTAGAATTTGACTTTGCAAAGAGAAGACAAGAATTGCGGATTCCAAACATTGAAATTGAACTGTAAACTGTTTCTAGGTTATTGTTTATCTGTAATCAAACCCAGACGAATAAAAAGTACCCTGCGGTCAGGCCGAGATTTCTACCGCTTGACTTTTTACGCTAAAATTAGAGCCCCAGGAAAACGCAACACCCTATGATTGCCAGCCTGTCACTATGCAATCTCGAAGGCAGTTTTGACACGACCAAACAGAGTGAAGTCTGGGTTCCAGGTTAGTCACCGCGTTCCCTAACTCAGAATCACGACTGTGTTGCTCAGCTGATAAGAGAGGATCAAGGATGACAGAGTTCATCCCGCATATATGCATTATGCTCGAGGTTATCCCTCTCAAGTTGTTTGTAGACATGTTATCAAGTTCTTTCACGTGTAATTCTAGTTGTATTCTCCCACTCTGTCTCCCATGCATGAATATTTAGCAATTATTGAATGAGGCTGAGTAGGATATGAAGAATTCTGCGGATCAAGGTGGGTGTTATCCAGAGGCAGAAGGCCGAGGTGGATAACACCCTCTGAGATCTGCAGAATTCTTCATATCCTACGAAAGCCGAATTCAATAATTGTTTTATTATTCATTCAAAATATTTCCCCGTTCTTAAAGAAGTTTCGCCATTTCGCTCTTTGTTTTTCTGCTCATGCACCAAAAATAACACAGTCTCGTCTCCAGGTTTTCTCGGTCAACGGTTCAATAATCTTCGGCGGGCTGCACTTTTGACGTCATCGGTTCAATAATTTTCAGCGGGCTGCACTTTTGACGTCATTGATTCAATATGACGAAGATTCTTTCCAAATTTGGTGAACAGCGGCTGGTTATGGTGAATTATGTGTGTGGTTTTAACCAATCAGAAACGGGGAAATATTTTGAATGAATAATAATAGACAATTCACTACTTGCAAAATACCATAATGCACCTCTTTAACCCCCCAAAATTTTGCATACTCATTGTTTGCAATTTCTCCTGGGACATGAACATGTCCCAAGAGTAATCTAAAACAGTGCCTATGCAATTTTTTTTTTTTTTTTTTTTGGGGGGGGGGGGGGGGTAAAAGAGGTGTATTATGGGATTTGTGCAAGTAGAGAATCCTTCATTGCCGGATTTCATACGTCGGGGACCTGGGTACAATCGGTGTATTATGGGATTAACAACACAAGACCCATATATTCAGAAAGAACACACCGAGCTTTACAAAATCTTTAAGTTTCGTGTTAATTGGGCCAATATTGAACAAGATACAGCCATTCAAGAACTTTAAAATTTGCAAAGAAATGTATGGCTTTCCGGACAAGTGTCCGGAAAATGTATGGATTTCCGGACAAATGTCCGGCAATCCACACATTTGTTACTAAATTTTTTCGTTTTTGAATGGCTGTATCTTGTTCAATATTGGCGCAATTTACACGAAACTTAAGGATTTTGTAAGGCTCGGTGTGCTCTTTCTGAATATCCATGGTCTTGTGTTGTTAATCCCATAATACACCGATTGTACCCAGGCCCCCGACGTATGAAATCCGGCAATTCCCTTCCGAAGAGGTTCAAAATAAAAAGCCGCTGTGCGAGGTGAATGCCGACTCAAAGTCGCGTTCACGTCACACTGCACTTTTATCGTTTATTGGATCCTCCCCAACCTTTTTGTCTAAGCAGAGGAGGGAGTTATTATCCTCAGACAAATTCTGCCCATCTGTATCGATATGTACAGCAACCACCGTCCATAGATTACTGATATTGAAATGTGACTGGACTTGCGTCTCCGACCAGTTGACTGGTTTCCTTTGGTTTGCATTGGCTCAGAAACGTCGGGCCACTTTGCCGTCCAATCAGAAGTAAAAGTAAATGTCGGGCCACTTTGTTATCCAATCAGAAGTAAAGTGAAATGTCACGCCACGTTGACATTCAATCAGAAGTAAAAGTACATGTCGGGCCACTTTGTTATCCAATCAGAAGTAAAACGAGCACAAGTTGTGCCTCGTTCGCACACCTTTTTCCGTACTTTGTGTCAGTTACTTTCATTTGCCTAGGAGTTTCTATTTCTTCGCTGGATTGCGTCCCTGGTGATTGACTGAAGTCATTACTTTGGCTGAAGGTTCAGTACGTGACAACTGCTCTAAAAAGTAACTGATCTTCAAATCACATTTGTAATAACAGTTTATTTCAGGTAACCAACCTAGCAGGGAATTGAATTGTATGGATACAAAAATATCTAGCGTTTCAAAATAATCTTGGCAGATCGAAGTTCTGTATTGTACAGAAATCGTATCTCGTACATGTTTAAATAAATAACTTGGTTTAAAATGTCACGAATCTTTGAAAGTCATACTTTTCATAACTTTGCATCGATGTATAAAAGACTCTTATTACATTAACTTGGCTCGGTACAATTTTACAATCGTAGAAAAGCGAGTAGGGAAGAGATCTTAAAGGAGCATACTCACAGTTGAACGGTTTGAAAAGTTTAGTCTAAATTCTTCAATTCGTTGTTTGCAATCCCTGTGTTAACCATCCTGGTTCCTTTATGGTTTATCTCTTTGGTGTTTTTCTATCTTTGTTAAGCATTATTTTCAGGTTTCCTTCAATTCAAGGGTAATTTTGACGATGGTACCGTGATTGTGCTCCTTTAAATTCTTCCACTGGTGTACTTTTCTGTAAATGATTTCTCCTTGAAGCCTCTTGTACGATTCATTCAGACTGTAGAATGTTGTCTGGCTAAAACGTTTTAAAAAAAAACAGAGCCGTCCATTGTCTGCTTAACTATCTTAATTCAATTTACCGCTCGAAGATTGCAGTCAGGCAATCAAGAGCTCTATCATAAAAACGTTTCGCTCATCACTGTATAAACCCTACTACGTTTCATCTACAATTGTACTACAACGATAAGTAACGCGAATCCATCTGATTTCCAACCGAATTATCTTTTTATTTTTATATTACATTTAAAATATAAATTAAATAACTAGCGATTCTCTGAAACCTAAAACCACCTTGAAACGAGGTAACAGGTACTTTTTCTTTAATTTGCTCATCTTTTTAATCGAATGATTGCAGGCTTGTATCGGGTACTCTTGAGTGAAGAAGAAAGTTTCACTTGGCACAACAAATACCGAAAAAACTGTTGAGCTTCCTCATCTAGAAATTCAACTTTTAAATACTGTTCTTTGAATAGCCCTCCCCTCCCCCAAGGCATCCCCTTCCAAAGAAGACAATCTATAAACAGGAACTTAAACAGGAACAATTAAAATGGTGCGTTACGCCCTATAGCAGCTAGTTGATTTCGACCGGGGAGGCTTCTTCTCCCTCCGTTAATTTTTTTCCATTCGAGTTCCAGTTTCTTTCTTTACAGTCTTGTTTCTATCGAGGCTTTAACAACACTCGGCAGAAACCTACTAATATAACATTATAACACTAACTATTCCACATGACCGATAAAGGGGTGGAGACGAGAGAGGAAATTAAACAAGGTTGAAAAATAACGCACTAAATTAAACCATGTCTAAACGGAACTGAGAATTCGCCAATGCAAATCAGTGCAAAATATGTTCATAAAAACACTATTATAAACAGCAGTTGGAGCTCGGTAAAAATATTTACAACAAGTCAAATTTCGTCAACATGACTGAAATATTCCTATGAGAGAACATGATACAGGAATTCCCATTGAATAGAAACAGTATCAAAATACGAAGACAAACCGCTGAAACGCTAGATTGATGCTTTCCTTACTGTTTCTTGATACAAAAATTCACGTCCAATTTCAAAAACACTATTATCGTAAAATATTTACGTCAAATAATATTTTTTCGACGTCATGCACTGACGTCAAGATAACGTCAACACGTCGAATCCGGGACAGCGCCTTCCAAGGTAGTCGTACTCCTGGACAGGCTCATGCACCTTTTTCCCGCCATGCGGCCGACGGTGTTTGACTTGAATTGTGGGACTGGGCGCGACGAGAAGGACTTGTCGGCTTCAGAGTGTCGCCGAGGGAGGCCTGGCTCAAACTGGCACGAGATATCGTACAGCTCTTTCTCAGTGTGAATTTTTTCGTTGGCGAGGTAGTCTCGGATCTCGGAGACCTGAAAAGGAAAGTAGCGATTAATAGAACTGAAAACAAACTTGAAATGACACACGGTCAGGACGGGCGAGATAGGCAAACTGTTAGTTGAAGGACAAAGTGACTGCCAACTGCATGTAATTTTTAAGAAGTCTTTTGAAACAAAAGAAATTACTTCAACAAACAACAACAACAAAAAAATCACTTCAACGAGATTTAAACCCCTAGCGTCCTCTTAACTGGCGATGCTCTACCGACTGAGTTACGAGGCCACACATTGAAAGTAAAGTCGTCTGTGATACAGGTGCTCCTCTGGGTGCATTGTAAATACAAAACTGAGTATCCCCACGGTTCTTCACTTCACATTGTCTTTTTCATATATAATTCATTCATATAACTCATTTTGCTCGCACTCAGAGAGCCTGCAACAGGCTAAAATACGAATTGCGGACGACCTGAAGCGGCATTAAAGATTGCAACAAGGCTTGCGCGAAGGTTCTCTGCTCGTACAATGAGCAGAGAAGGGTGGTGGTTGTGGCTTCGGTTTTGCATTAGTTCCTTTCCACTATGCCATTAACTGAACTCAGTGCTTGCTTGTTGTAGCAGGGTAACGTAGTATGTAAGCTCGCTTGTTCACAAGAGGACAAGTATTGTAATGTAAAGTGATTTAATGTAAAGTAATTATTTATTGTGCCTATTCCGCTTAGCCAAAAAGCTTCTTTACCGGAAGCCCTCATAAACATACATTAGTTAATTAATTAATTAATTAACTATTAAACAAAAGAAAATACAAAGTAGTTTAAAAAATGTGAGTACACAAAATATTCACACAATAAAATAAAATGAACAATTGGCCCACCTCCTGGAAATTATACACGTCCTTTTGAAAACGTCTTATCTCGTCAATCACGAGGTAGATCTGATAAAATAAAACAAAGAAACAAAAGAAAACAGGAATGCATGGAATAACAGTCATCAAACAATAAGTGCATTTCTGAAATCAGGATTTTTTATCACGAGTTCGACGTTTTCACCTAGTAAAGAGCGTCGCTTTGGCGGAAAAGGTCATCATCATGTTAGCACAAGATTCTTAGAAAATGTCAAAATTGGCGAAATAAGTTGTCGAAAAGCGTTTTCACATCTGACATGACGCTAAGCGGTCATATTTATGTTCCCAAACATTGTTTGGGAATGAGTTCTTTTCTGTCAGCATTTTTTGTTTGGGAACACCAATGTGATAGTTATCCACGGACACGCTCTATTTAACAACTCTACCTCATCAGCTGTGTTTCATACTAAGGGAAAGTCACACTGGTCTCAGCAGGCTAAGAAGATCAAGTGGTCGATACAGCCAAAGCTTATTTCGGTTTTTGTAGCATTGAGCAACCAGAAGTAATTCAACTCCCCACCCTGGATGGGATGCTAGTCCATCGCGGAGTTAACCCCAAGGCGTTAAATTCGCCAGCACCTATTTTCTACACCTGGGTACAGAGAAGCACTGTAAGAGTAACGGGTCTTGCCTACCGAAGAACACGACACAATGTCCCGGCTTGGGCTCGATCCCAGATCTTCGATCCGGAGTCTAGCGCGCAAACCATGAGGTCACTGGAACCAAAATTAGGTTTTAAATGCCTATATTAAAGCCACGACAAGAATAAAATGAGCTGGGCGCACAGCACTGGCGAATATTTGTGGAAGAGCATTGTCAAGGAATATATAAAAATGCCACTTACCTGTCTTCGTTTGGTCAAGTTGATGAGGCCACCTTTAAAAAAGTCAGGATTCCCTTCAGCGATGAAGGTAAGATCCTTCATATAAATACCTTGAAATATAAGGAAAGAAACAAAAAACATTTGCATCTATGGCCAAATTGATCAAAAAGTACTTGCGCTAAAAGTAACGCTGACATTTCCTAGGTCTTTTCACTGAAATAACTCGAGTGAATGTCTACTGCTTTCAAACACTCGACGTGTGATAAAAGATCAGTATAAATATAGCTGCTGTTGCTCATTGATCAAGTGGAATGTAACGATACCAACTAGCGCAATCGACTTGCGTCACGAAACCGATGGATAAAACTCCAGAACAAAATGTCAAGAGAATAAAAAATCATGTGCTCTCTTAAAGACACGAGTGACACGTGCGAGATTTGTTACATGTAGTGCACAAAACAAGTATTTTTTCTAAGTTCTAAGTGGCTACCGTTTCTGGTCACAAGTTATCGTAAGATAGGATCGTTTTAACACACTCTCGCTCTTCGTCTTTCGTATTGTCAAGGCAAGGCCACTCGCTCGTTGGTTTCTTTACTAAATACCAACTCGCTAGGTGAACAAAGGCGAATAACATGTTTTACACTTACCGAAGTAAGGAACTGACGGAGTAGGAGAGGAAGCAAGCGCTTGACGATATCTCTTGTAGTTATCCTATCAGGAAAGACATTACAAAACAATGATCTCTTTCCAATCCTAGCGTGATCAGAACATAATTTCCCCTTTGAGTACCAGTACAAATCAGGCATCAGTTCGCAAGAATAAAAAAAACCTAGTCACAAAATGGAAGTGGCGTTCAATGCTGTAGATAAACAGTCATGTCTAGCAACCATCCGAAACTCAAAAGGGGGTACTGCACTTACACGAAATAACATACTGCCTGAATGGTTGATGTTACAGTAGAACTTGACCAGACCGTTCTGTATTAATACCTATCCTTGTTGTATCTCTTCTCAAGCCATGTATATACAAGTAAATTCTTATCTTATCTGAAAACTACAGAACAGTTCGTATAACGACTCCGAGTGGCTCATCAATATGGCCAGTAAGAATTGTATTAACTCAAAACTTCATTTGTTCATGTAGTTGAACTTTTTTTTTGATACTTTTACTTTCCCCGAAGATGCAAGCTGCAAGAAAACACCCAACAAACTACTAAAGTTAAACATTTCTATACAGAATAAGATGTACCTTACTTCAAGCAACGACGTACCTTTGTATCCATGAGGATTTCCATCTTAGCATACTGTTCAAGAAAATCTTTCGGAACAAGCTGCGAGTAAATGATGACCTACGTGAAAAACTAAATAGGCACACACTATACAAATCCCTTGACATATTTGTCGCCTAGTGCTACGTTGGTAGATATGAGCTTTGTTTCATTAGTACGTCTTCGTAACGTCTTCTGAGGTCACAGTGGGCTGCATGGAATCGCAGGAAAGACCACCGACTCATATGGAGGCGGCGTCGCCGGGTTTTCAGGACCCGGGCCGAACTGTTCGAAGTTCGATTAGGCTAACCAAGAAGTAGCGAGAATTTTGATCTCAGTTTTGTAACTTTTCGGCTGGGGTTTCTGTTTACAATGTTTGCTACTTTAATAAGTTTAACAATCTCAAACCGCACAAAACATAAGCAGTGATGAACATTTTTACACAAGGAAAATTCTATTACTTCGACTAACTTTTAATCCTATGTTAGCATTAGCCTGCTTTGCAATAACCCGGCCCTGCATTAATAATCTGGTCTGGAGTTCAAATCCTCTTCCATGACACTAAGATGGATTTGTGTCTGTTCATCAACACACACACATACACACTTTATTACCTATTTAGAAGTTATTTAAGAAATAGAAAACATGTACCGTGTTTCTATCGAGTTATACAAACACGAGTGGAAGTTTGGGAGAACGAGAAATGCTGTGGGAACACGAGCCGCAGGCGAGTGTTTCCACAGCTTTTTCGAGTTCTCCCAAACTTTCACGAGTGTTTGTATAACTCGATAGAAACACGAAGTACATGTTTTCTATTTCTTTTAGAAAACACCACGACGAGAAAAAGGAAAACAACTTGTTAGCTTTGGATATCAAAATGTAAATTCTCTTTGCTCGCGCCATCACTATGTCAACAAGCGCGCGCTAGTTTTGTGACTCCATCGAGTTATACAAACACGATTTTTAACCAATCAGCGCGCGTACTTTCTTAGGACTGTTTCTAAAATACATTGTAAATTAAAGATGATTTTGATTAGTTTAAGGGGTTACCAGCTTCCTGAAATAACAAAAAAGGTAAAAACATCAGGAAGCTGAAAATATTTGAGATTTCTAACAAGTTGCCACTTTTACAATATTTGTTTCTTCTTTTATAGTTTTCCCACGGCACTCTAAAGGGTTATCTTTTAAACTTTCATGCGAGGGAGAAAAAGGTAAATCTTGCGGTTTAGACTCCTGTGCATATTCTCACCTCTTTTGTTTTATGCAATCTTCTGACTGGTGCACTGCCTAGAGCTGCCACCACAATGGCCATCACCGCATTAAAGTTCCTCAGTTCAAGACACAACTGCCAACCAACAAACACAGCTAGGAATGTGCTAATAAGATAACTAAGATACTATGCGCGCACCCATTGGTCGATAGGGGTGTTCAGATGAGAGCACGTAAACAAGGTTGTGACGTTTTAGAGTTGCATTTTTTAAAAGCAGTAGAATACTTTTTCAGTCCGTGTTTACATAGCCTCATCCAATCACTTGCATGGGAGGATGAGAGAATTCGAGAAATTTATGCCAATCCTCGATTAAGTCTCGGGTTTACAAAACTGTCTCGAATTATCCGATTCTCCCTCGTTTAGATGAGGCAACGTCAACACAAAAAGTGCTCTATTGCTTAAATACAAACAATGTCTTTGGTAGTCAAATTTCCAGACCACCACACAGAAGGATTCTTTGTTTCAGCACCCGATGGTTCTCAGGTAGGCCTATTAATGATAATAGGTGACATCACCTATATCTTCGCTATTAGACAGCAAAATGGTTGATAGCGTTAACCCTGGTGTGTGTAACAGGGGATAAAACATCAAAAGCACACGTAAGTTGTCATTACCTTGGCAGTTTCGATGAAGTTGATGAACATGTTAGCACGCTTCTCTACCGATTTTTCCGTGACAATAGTGGCCGCTACCCATGTGCTCAGCTGAAAAAAAAAAATTCGTTCAGTGCGAAGACTTAATTATTAGCTTTATTCAGTACGAGCTGCGAAATAGCCACCCGCCGGGCGACATTTAAATTCGACAATACATCAGCTAACGAGAATGCGCGTTAGATTCAACAAAACTCCAGCTACAGAACAAAAGGTCATGATACAATTGATACTATTCGAATGAAATAGAATGAACTTGTCTGAAAACGCAAGCAAAATGTCAGAAAGCTTCAGACGTACAGGTAGGCAACACACACAAAAAGCGAAAAATATATTGATCCAGCAAGCACTGTTTTACATGTATCAGCCAGCACATACCAATTTTACGTAGTGGAGATGTTGTTTTAGAACACTAACAACTTCATTGACGTGTCTAGGTAATATGGCTGAGGGTGAAACCTTCTACTAATTGGGACACCATAAGCACTTAATTTAGAAGATAGCTAAGAGCCACCAAGTTCTCCACGCCGACCTAAAAGCGAAGAAAAGTCCGAAAAAGAAACTATACACACTATAGGTACCTGATTAAATCTGTCAGCTACTTTTTCTACTGAGAGTCTTTCTTCAGGAGGCACTTTCCGTTTCTTTCCCGTTCCCATTGCAACCTTCTTCTGGATATCAGCTGAAGTCACTGCACAGAAACACTCTAAAGAAAGCAAGCCATGTAACAAAACATCGTCAATAAAACGGACAACCATTTGCCTCCTCCCCTGGTGAGGTCAATAGAGACAATTATTTTCAATCGGAATTCAACAAAATTATTACAACGTAAACAAAGAAAATAAACAGAAAGAATTGCTTAAGTAGTTCGTCTGCTTGCTTGCTTACTCTAGTTCTGATGGCTTCACGAACTCGCCAAGGCACTTAATTTACCATTATCAGGTTGATAAATGACTTCGCTTCACTTTCCCGTCCACGCAATCCAAGAGATACCAAATACCTTAAAGAGGTTTTGCACCGCGGCCATGTTGAATGGCAGAAACAATAGATTCTTTTTCCTATGGGAAAAAATGTTCTTTCCAATAGAAAACATTTCCATTGTTCCAGCCATGCAACATGGCTGCCGTGCAAAACCACTATTACACAAAGAAGAAGAAGCACTCGCACCTTTGAATTCGACAAACTGAAATACAAGACGATAGTCAAAATTCATACCATGGTCGATCAGT